>JALHBZ010000102.1:131188-305069 GCA_024340015.1 Tolypocladium ovalisporum
ATATTCTATAGAAAATTAAGAATACTTATAATACTATTAATTAGGATTTACTATCTATTAACTAAGATAATAAAGTCGCTAAGTTTAAAGAAAAGATCTTTATACTACTAATAGTATAAGAAGAAATTACTTAGGAAATATATAAATACCCTATATATAGATACTAGGGAATTAGAAGGATAATAAAACGAATACAATAAGTATTCGATTTCCCTTAGATTAAAGAAATAGTTATTATAATACTTAGTAAATATTCTATTTATAAATAAAATAAGGTATCTCGATATAAGCCTTACGGAGAACTATAACTACTACCGGTTTTAGAAAAACTATAGGATTTAATAGCCTTTAACTATATTACGAAGCTATTATTATTAAAAGAACCTATAATAAAGGTTACCTACGATAGTATTTTCATAGTAATAGACTAACTTATAAAGTATAGATACTTTATTCTATATAAAGAAATAAGTAACGTAGAAGATCTTACCTATATATTCCTAAAGATAATTATTAGTAATTATAGGTTACTTATTAAGATTATTTCTAATAGAAGAACTATATTTATAGTAAAATTCTAGTAATACTTAATAGTATAGCTTAGAATAAAATATAAGCTTAATACGGCCAACTACCCTTAAACGGATAAATAGACTAAATAACTTAACTAGATACTTAAATAATACCTCTATTCTTATATTAACTATAGATAAAATAACTAGGTTAAATAGCTACTAATAGTATAATTAGCTTATAATAGCTTAATTATAGAAAGCATAAAGGTATTACCTTTATATATTAACTATAGGTATAACCCTAAAGTATACCGCGTAACGCGCGAAGGACTAGAAGTAGAATAAGCCTTATTATAAGTAGATAAACTTAGAGAAATATATAAAGAAATAAAGAAAGAACTCGAGTACGTTAGATAACGAATAGTAACTTATATAAATAAGAAAAGATTAAAGGGACTAACTTTTCGGGAGGGAGATATAGTCTACTTACTCTAACGAAATATTAAAACTATATAACTAAGCGATAAATTAGATTTTAAGAAACTTAGACCCTTTTTATTAAAAAGGGTTATTTCGATAATAAACTATAAACTTTTATTACTAGATATAATAAAGATATACCTTATTTTCTATATTTCGTTACTTAAACTAGCTATAGAAGGCGATAAGAAAATCCTAGACTATATTAAAGTTCTTAATAATAATAAATATAAACTAAAAGAGATATTAAATACCCGAAAGGAAAGAAGGATATAATAATAGCTAATAAAATAGAAAGGATTTAGATATAAAGAAAATATATAGGAACTACTTAAATATTTAATAAATTACTAACTACTATTAAGGTAGTTCTAATAGCGCTAGAAGATAAACTAAGGAAACTATTCAGTTTACCTAAGGTATTTTAATCTATTACCCCGAAACTACTAATAGCCTAAATATCGATTACTACTTTTAATTTATAATACTCTACTTCCTCTAATTTGTCTAAAGATCTTATACTATAATAAATTATTTCGTAACTATAGGTTACTAGTGCTTTCTTTTGCTTATATAATCGAGTTAACCGCGTAATCTACTTATTTAGATTATACTATAATTAAAGAAGCGCCTCTTTGGCTACTTCCTCCTCGCTCTTAAGATAGTATTTCTTAGTAACTAACCGATTTACTATTACTATTAGTAAAGTAAGAAGTAAAGATATAATAGAATAATATATTAGAAGAAATAGAAATCCCTATACTATTATACGAACGTCTATAATAGATATACTCGCTATAATATAATACCCCCTTAATTATTTTATAAGTAAAGCCTAAACGGGTATAAAAGGAATATAGTATAACTTTAATATTAGTCTTAGCGATTAAAATAAAGAGGTTTAAATATTACTTAGCTTTTCGAGATAGGCGCGTTTTTTCGATATAACTAGATATAGCGTTAATAGGGTATAATAAAACGTAATAGAATAGGATAATATACCTATAAATATAGATATAGGTAGAGTATTTATATATTAGCTAGGATATTATAAACTAAGTCTTAAGGGTAAGACTATTAGGAGAGGGATATTATATTATAACCTAGGCAAGTAGGCTACGGGATAGGCCGGCTATATAGTACTACTATAGGCTATATAGATTAATAGTTAGAATAACGAACTAATAATAGTTAGATTACCCCGGATCGCTAGGATTACTAAGGTAATCTAAGTAATCTAAGGCGATCCGACCCAATATAATCACTAGGGATCACTCTATAATCTAAGTAATCTAGTAAGATCCCTCTAGTATATAGGTACCCCTAATTTCCTTACTATAATATAGATACCTAGCTAGCTTTTAACTATAATTATTTACCTTCTCCTTAAAAGTATATAATACTTAGTTACGATCTCTATAATCTATTACCTACGTAATATTCGCCCTAACCTTTCTACTAATATAAACCTCCGGTTTATCCCTTGGGAACTAAACCGTTATACTAAATTAGCGATATATAGGGCTATTTTGAATACTAATCCTATATTTTATCGCGTCGTGCGATAATAAGCCTCCCTTTATATCTTAGAATTGCTTAAGTCCTATTATACTGTCGCGCGCGAGGCTAACCGAAGCTAGCTATTTATCTGATTATCTCTATCGTTAGTAAGCTACTATGGGATCTTCTTGTCGGCCATTAGGAGATGCTATTAGGGGCCTTAGGGGGGGCTGGGGGGCTTTATCGGTAGTCACTAAATCTATCGAGTAGGCGCCGCTTCTATGGCTCTTACCGATATTATTGTACGAAAACTAAGCGCATTCTCCGGAGAAGTTCTAGGCATTAGATAAGAAGATAACGTAAGGAGGATTGCATCGGCATCGCCTAATCCTAGAGCCTAAGCCCTGCGAGCACGTGCGGTAACTCAACTTTAGAAGGGACATATTAAACTACCCTCCTCTCCTAACACCTATATAGCTAGAACGAGCACAGACAACCGCCGTACACTACCGCCTGTAATAGAGCTACCGACTACGTATCCGTCCTATAGGACCTAAATATAGATAGGTAGATATAATAGGTTATACAAGCGCATAGATACTAGCCTTAGTCGTAGCTTAGGTATAGCGCGTTACTACCTACTTATAAATACTTAGGGCTAATAGTATTTATAGTTTATTAAAGAACCCGATTATTTAATTATTTCTAAAGAAAAAACGGATATATTAGTAATTATTATCTATATAAAGGATCTTAATTAGCATAGGCGCCCTTATAACCTTAAGAGGTTTAGGCGCGCTCGCCTATGCTTTAAGTTCCCTACGGACCCTTAAATACTAGTAATACGAACACTTATTATATATATAATTAATACTTTCGATAATAAAGACGAAAAGTCTTATTTAGATACTAAAGTAGACCCTAGCGCTATTTAGATAGGAATAAAGTTAATTTAGCCGAGGAGTATATCTTATAAGGAGTAGTATAAGATAGGCGAGGAATATAACTCGACCGGTAACTATACTAAGAGTTACTTATATACCTACGGAACTCGTTAGATTAAATAGTTCTAGTCTTTACGTGAGTTTATATAGCTATCTTTTAAGATCTACTTCCCTTCCTCTAACTACTATTAGAGAAGAAGGTAACCGTAAAGAGTCGCTATATTCGTAATATATAAGATAAAGAGGACTATTAAGATAGCGAAGAGTAAGGGGTATCCTAAAATTATCTCTATTTTAGAGTCTTACGAAGCCTAGGTTACTATTTCTTCTCTCTTATAGTATATAATTATTAGGATTATATTATACTATTAACTCGACTACTATAGCTATTAATAAGTAGAGATACTAATTATTTTACCCTAGGATTAATATAACTAATTCCTTATTAAAATACTAGCTTTACTTCTAGTATTATTACTTATTAGTTATTCGTCGTTATTAATATATAGGGAGGGTATTTACTCCTAGTACCTACCTCTAGCTAGACGGCGTAGATTTCTATAAACTAGAATTATATATTACTTAGCTATCGACCGTAGGCGTAATTCTCGGCGTAACCTATAGGGCTATAGCGAGGCCCTGCCCCTTTCTATCGTTAATAGGACCCGGTCGACGGTATGATCGACTATAAGCTAACCGTAAGCCGCTCGGCTTATATAAAGGAGGGTGTGATTATCTTATAAGCCGCACTATCGGAAGCAAGTCAAGCTGTCGCCTATGAGTACGTGATTAGCGACTCCGGATAAAGTAGGTCGACCACGCCTATCCAAACGGCGTTCAACACCGATGCAACCCGCTAGATAAGTTCAAAGAGGTGGCAGCCTGGATTGCCACATGTGACATTGAACGAGACGCTGCATGTGGCAGCCAGCCGATGATGACGCTGTCGTCCACCCCATGCTCTCCATCAGGCTTGGAAATCGATCGTATAGATCGATCTCGGACCTCTGATCGATCGATTTCTATCGAGCAGAGCCTCCAGTCGATCGATATCGATCGACCAGTCCTTTTGATCGATCGATATCGATCGATCAGGGTATATGATCGAAATGGTCGACGATCAAATCGATCAAATCGATCAGGCATAGTTCTCCGCGTCCCCGTCCAGAGACACCTTGCCTATTAAATTTAGCACTTGCCTCCAATTGTCTCCTTCAAGGAGCCCAAGAGGAAGAGATGGCTGATAAATCCCAGCCTTGCTCCAGGATCGTAGGCATTGAGCCATCGCCACAATATGGCGCCGCAGGCGTGACCTTAAAGGCGTGATCATCCTCCCACAACTACTAAAGTCCCGTTCCGTTTCTGCGGACGAAGCGGCTATCGTAAGAAAGTCAACAGCCATGTAGGACAGTCTTGGAAAGCGAATTGCTCCTGCGTCCCTCCACCAAGAAATTGGGTCAGATTTGTACGAGATATTGTCGATCGGCGGCTCCGATAGGTACTGCTCCAGCTCGTCGTGCCCCTGTAAGGCCGTTGACTGCTTTGTTTGACGGCCATGTCTTGTTTGAGACTGAGGTTCAGGGTCAGTATAAGCAGTTCATCTGCTGAATGCCAGCCGCCGCTCAATATAATCCAGGCCACTGTTCCCAGCTGCCGAAGCAGTACCGGACATGGGGCCAGGAGCCGCATTCTTGTACCTCTCCTCCCAGATTGTCTTCACGCTCGTCTGATAAGCCCTTTTCCATTCAGAGGTCTGGCGGGAAGGGAGCTGATCCCAGAGTCGCTCAAGGGCTCGCCATGTCTTGCAGGGATGGAATATAACAGCTGCTGCGTAAGCGGTTGAGGTTAGCTTGCCGTAGTAGCAGTTCAATTTCTTCCATCCGAGCTTGCTATAAATCTTGAGGAGCCTCCGAGTCTCTCTATCCATACCATCGAAAAGCTGTATCTCTTCCATAACTTGGTGATCGTTTTCATCGATTATGACTCCTTGAACTGCCAGCTCGAGATGATCAAGGAGCATCTCAATCACGGGGAAGTACTCATCAAATCCGCCTGAAGTTGATCGCTTTCCGGCGACATCCTCGCCTTGCAGTTGCTTTGAAGCAATCTTAAATGGCTGAAGGATCTTCTGAAGAGCAGTGACAACCTTCCACTCGTCAAGGGAGAGCTGTTCCTTCAAGATGGGTGGTTTGTCTTGTTCTTTGCCGCCTCGGCTGACCCAGCGGTCCTCGACAATCGAGAACATCCTGTTTAGGGCCGCCCGCTTCAACAGAGCGCGCGACGCCATGGCCTCGTCTGATTGCCAGCGAGTACCAACATTTTGGACCCACGCGAGTACAGGCTCAGGAGGGGCCATTTGCCGTTGAGCTTCATGAAATGTCTCCAGGAGCTGACTGCTTGTTCCGAAAGCGACAACGATATTGTGTAGCTTGCCGAACGGTCCAAACTTGCGGTGCTTGTCCATCTTCTCGGCTGTGATAATATCTGGGTCCGGATATTCGTCACGAACCGCTTCCGGGCTTGTCGCTAACTCCAGTGCCTCGTCCACTTGAATGCTCAATTCTTCAAAATCTTCGTCATCTTTCAGCTCGTTGACAGCGTCAGTCAGCTGGCATTGCTCGTCTTCTTCGTCCATGAAGACTTTATCGCCCCAGTGATCCACCAACTCCTTGAAATTGTCCGTCTTGCTGCCGTACATCATAGCTCGGACCGTCAGGTTCAGAAAATGGGGAGCGCAACGAATTCGACGCTCTTGTTTGTCGAAACCAAACTCCGAAGCAAGGGCATCCATAGCTCTGTCGTTGTTTGTAGCGTTATCAAGAGTACAATACCCGACCCTAAAGGACACGACCACAATTGTCAGTATATTACCAAGCGCCAGGAATTAGTGCCATGGGTTAGTACTTCTCTTGAAGCCCAAATCCGCAGATTGTGTCTGCCACTTCATCTGCGAGTGCTTCTCCAGTATGGCGTCTCTGGAGGGCGGGCAAGGCCAAAAGCATCCGCCACTGCGTCCAGTCCCGGTCGATGAAATGGACGTTAATCCCCAGGAAAGATGTATTTTGCCGCGAAGTCCACCCATCGAAAGTAAAATGGACCATGCTTCTCGCCGATTGAAGCAACTTGTTTACTGGCTCAAGAGCGCGTTTGTACTCGATCGCCAGCAGATTTATAAGTGTCTTGCTGGTTGGTATCTGTTGTTCTTGGAGAGAAGGGTTGTTGTACAGAAGCAGCCGTCTGAAACGCTCGGAGTTCACGAGGTTGAAAGGAAGGTTATGGTAGGTAAGCCAGTCGAGGAGGAGCAGCTGGTTCATCCTCGGATCGAACAGGCAGTGCAGGGTGCCGAGCAGGGCTTGATCTCGAGGATTTGACGTATCGGCGCGAAGCATGTCAAGGACGTTTCTTTCGGAACGTCCATCCTCCCCTGCTATTGAACCTACTGGTCGTTTTTGAGGTGGCTGACCACACTTAGCTGGAGTTAGATCAAGCTATGGGAGGGTCCAAACCCGGATGTTGTGCTCTTTCTTCAGATGACGGGTAATCCCTCCCGCAGTAGAAGCAATGAAGACATAGTTGGTGGTTCTGAGCTTGTTACGCAAGAAACATCTTTCGCAGACCCATATGATCTTAGGAGGCCGTGATCTGGTGTCCTTCATTCTGAAGCCGAACTGCCACCACCAGGTGCGCTCACGCGAAGGGTCATGGAATATTGTAAAGCCGGGGAAGCGCTCGAACTTTTCTGGAGTCCAAACTTCATAATCCGGGAAACCAGTAGGGTTGCTTGGCGTTGGAGTTGAAAGCGTTGATGGCTCTGAAGGGGGAGGTGGAGATGAGGCCATCTCCATCTCTTCGTCAACTGACGCCATTGAGGAAGGAAATGGTCTCTAAGACGCAGGAGGCAAACCCGTCTAGGCGAGTTCAAATGACAATCTATCTTGGGTGGAGGGGGTCTCCAGGCACTTGTCAACTAATGGCAAGCTGCAGCTTCCTGAACACAATCCCCGAGCACTGAACGGAACGACTCTCCACGGCGTTGTGTTTTATCCCTCCTGGCTTTCCGCTTTGACCTCTATCTCAGTGTCAGGTGGCTTCAGGTGCCTGACGGCACGGGCTATACGCTTGTTCATTGGCCAGTGCTTGCTTTTTCCTCAGCCTTCTTGTGGTCGACGATCAAATCGATCGACTGAGTCTCCAGTCGAAAATTTATCGATCGACCAGAGGCCCTGATCGATCGATATCGATCGACTGGAGACCTCGAATCGATACGATCGAAATCGAAATCGATCTTATAATCGAATCGATCAAATCGACTGGTCGATCGATTTCCAAGCCTGCTCTCCATGCTCTTGACGGATAGATTATATCTAGGCCGACTGTAACACCACACAAGCCACGATACCCTCCAATAAAGTAGATCCCTATAATACCAAGGAGGTGAGAGGTCGTAGGCTAGGGGCTAATGTCGGTGAGCTGGTTTGCTCTAGATAGGATAACGCGCCGAGGAGGTCGGCGTAGCTAAACGCGACTAACGGCCTACCCCCGAATCCGATAGTATTAGCGACTTCCTAGGAAGCCGACCTAGGAAATCGGTACGAGTTAGCCAGGTCGACCGGACCTTACGAGGCTATAGGGCTAACGTACCTAGGTAACGACTTATACCCTATAACGGCTTATATAATAGTAGGATAGGCGACGGCTACTCTTATATATTATAATATCCCGTAATAGTCTTAAGTAACCGAGCTTAGAATATATATTAGGCTAGTTAAGACTAATAGTAGGTAGTAGAGTAACTTCCAATATA
This sequence comes from Tolypocladium ovalisporum, assembly GCA_024340015.1. Classification (NCBI taxonomy): domain Eukaryota; kingdom Fungi; phylum Ascomycota; class Sordariomycetes; order Hypocreales; family Ophiocordycipitaceae; genus Tolypocladium; species Tolypocladium ovalisporum. The sequence goes on from JALHBZ010000102.1 coordinate 139,432, forward strand.
TACGAATAAACTTTGGATGCCCCTAGAGATAGCTAGGACTTCCGCTCTTTAGCTAGGCTATATGCGAAGAATGCGTTTAGAGTAGTAGGAATTAAAAGACTATGGAATAAGGTGCCCGCTTCGACTGGAATCTTCTCCTTATTATCGGTTTAAGACTAGGCCACGGAAATTAGCCATGAGTCTCGCTCGCACGACCAGTGCTCGAGGCGGAAAGGTAGTATACGTTAACCTTTCGGAGCCGCCACGTCTATTAGGCAGCTTAATCAGCCATGGTTCACTCCTGGCGCTGTTGCGTTTGTACGATTGAGGTAATCTTTCGAGGGTAATAGGCTGTTCTATAGGCCGCCCTTTGCTTGAGCGCTGCAGCCCTTGAGTAGATTGATTCGGGGACAAACATTATTTAGAGCCACGAAACGTCCTGCATACGCGTTAAAAACTGTTAAACCGCCGCCACGCAGCCTCAAACTTACCTCACGGCCGTTAAAATTGGGACTTTGTTGTTCATTGCTGCCTGAAGGTTCTGCCGCCCTTGCTACACGACTTGTAGGACTAGGGCCTAGAGGGGTAATCGCTATAGCGTATTAACTAATTAAATAGTTTTAAATAGTTATATAATATCTCTTATTATTTAAAGCCTATCTAACCTAGGACCTAGAGTTATTCGACCGGTACCCGACTTCCTAGGAAGTTATACCTAATTAGAAAGTTATTTAGATTATATATATAGTATAGTATAGGGCGTCGGACCCTTACTATGACTTCCTTATATATAGCTACTAAGTTATAAAAGCTTATATTACCCCCTCGCTACTTCTACTTCTTTATATTCCTCCTAAGCAAAGCCCTATATATAATAGTAGTATATTTCCGAACTAATTCTAGATCTTATAACTAACGTAATAGACCTATAGATATCTTATAGCGGACCGGAATATAAAAGGCGACTATTCCTCCGGCGAATATAGTAGAGTAATAGAGGAGGCGACTATTACTATATCTAGTAGACTAAGTTACCTAGCGGCTACGATCTTATCTAGATAGAGCGCTTAGAAAGAAAGAGGAGATAGGAAAGCGAGACGCGATATAGAATAGGCGATTATATTAGGTAATAATACTAAAATAGATAGGGAAGAGAGGAAAGCAAGGCGGGAGATAGAGGCAGTAAAAGGTAAGTAAAAAGAGGGTTTAACTATTAAATAACTACTAGAGTTTATTATTATATCTCTCGTAGTCCTCTAGCTTTACCCTTATAACCTAGTTAGTATTTTTATACTAGAACTATAAGAAGGTTTGCTTAACTTATAGAGATAGATGAGCCTAGAATTTTAAATAGAGATAGTTAGTAATAAGCTAAAATACTATATCTATAGAGCTTAGCGAATACTAAAACTAGACTCCCTGCGATTCCTATGTCTCGTGAACGATTTTCGATAGTAAGCCTCCTATACTCTTCTCTTCTTCCTCGAGGATCTATATAAAACGCTATCGAATACGGTTAAACTCCTCTAGAGGTTCCCTATATAGTTAAGAGATAGCACGCCTAGTTAGCTAGTAGGGTACTAATACTATCTCTAGCGGTAGAGTATATATCTCTCTAAGGTTAAAGATATAAGTAATATTCTAATCTTTATTAATAAGAATATTATTAGGATAAATATCTATAAGTTAGACGCTAAAGGGTCTATTATAGCGCTCTCTTTAAATAAAATAGGGCGTTATTATCTATAGCAATGCCCTAATAGCCATTTAGCTACGGTAGTTATCCTCCTCGTTAGTCGCGCTAGGGTTACTAAGCAGACGATTATTATAAAGATATATTATATTTACTATAAATAGTTCTATATATCTATAAGTCTTATTTATTTATATCGTCCTTAGTATACCTTTACTCTTAAGTATTATAGTTAAGTATATAAGCGGTGTAACGGTTTAGTTCCTAAGGGATAAACCGGAGGTTTATATTAGTAGAAAGGTTAGGGCGAATATTACGTAGGTGATAGATCATAGAGATCGTAACTAAGTATCAGGTACTTTCAAGGAGAAGGTAAATGATTATAGTTAAAAGCTAGCTAGGTATCTATACTATAGTAAGGAAATTAGGGGTACCTATATACTAGAGGGATCTTGCTAGATCACTTAGATCACGGAGTGATCCCCGGTGATCCTATCGGGTCGGATCGCCTTAGATCACTTAGATCACCTTGGTAATCCTAGCGATCCGGGGTAATCCGACTATTATTGGTTCGTCGTTCCGACCATTGATCCGTACAGCCTACAGTAGCGCTGCACGGCCGGCTCATCCCGTGGCCTGCTTGCCTGGGTCGTAACAAGCGGTCGGTTTGTAAGCGTTAGAGTACCGTTATTATTAAAGCAAAAGGAGCTAATTTTAGGCTAGGGTACTCGGGATAAGGTAAGTATAATACGCGATATACTTCGATAGAGAGTCTCTAGATATAGTAAATCCTATCGCTACTAGTCCTAGGTATCGGATAGCGTTTAGCCTACTTCTAAGCCTATATACTCTATAACTATATACGTAGCCAGAAGGTTATATCTTAAGGGATTCCGAATAAAGTATGCTAATATAGGGTATCGAAGGATTCAATAAAGAGCATAGCGAATTCCTCGCTAAAGTTATATATAGATTTAAATATAGGACTTATAAGTAAACTAATTAAGTTAGCGCGATCGAGCCTAATAATAAGTAAGTATATATATTAGTATTATTAGAGAACTTAAATCCGTATAGGCGAGGGATACGGATATTAGAATAGCTCTCCTATATCTATATATACGCGCTAACCTCCCTATATATATTCTTATTAACTATACTAGGATAATATAGTTCTATATATATATATAATAGAGGATATCTTAATAAAAGCTTCTTATTAAAGCTACTAGTTACCTAGATAGGTATATAGAGATTAAATCTACTAATTATCTATTATAGTTAGACCTAGTAAGTATCCTAAGGCCCTAGGTAAAGGTAATACTTCGTAATTATAAGAATATCTTTCTTATACTACTATAAGACCCTATAGAACTTCTCGGTTTCTATAGTATATATAATTTATTTAATAATTTTAAAGTCTTTTTGTTTTACTAACTTATATATAATAGGATCGCGATTTAGTAGGTTTAAGGTAGTTATTATTTTAGTAGTCGAGTATATCTATATAAGGGGCTAGCCTCGTAGATAGCTATACCTTAATCGACTAACTTATATAACTATAATAGCTCTTATCGCCTATTTTACATAATCTTAATAGCTCTAAGTATAAGCTATATAAGATATAGAGGTAGCTATCGCCTCTTACTTATACTCGAAGCGAAGAAACAGCTAAGATATAGAATAACGCTCCTATATAACGCCTCTTCCTATAGCTATATTAAGTTTAAATAATAGTTATACGAGGGGTAAGCCTAGTAAGCTTAGGTATACTAAGATACCGATATCGGTATCGTATCTATAGCGTATAAAATAGTAGAAGAAGTCTATTTTAGGATTTAGTTAGGTAACTAAACGGTAGTAGGGTAGCCCGGCGTACGGTTCGTTATCCTCTAGAAACGGAGCTTTACGACTCTAGATATAGAGGTATACGGCGCCGAAAAGTATAGCTACTCAACTCTAGAGAAGACCTTAACGGGATCCCGTATATTCTAGTAGGTATAGCCGTATATACTAGATATATAGCGAATTTATTATATATTCGTAGTGTGATTTGCGAAAAATCTAGTGCGAACTGGCGACCCCAAGAATGGAAGAGCCGGCAAGATCTCTTCTGTTCTTTTGAACTTCCCCGAGATTCTGCCCGGTGCCCGGTAGGCCCTGCTCTCCGCCCGGCCGCCAATCCTCGGGACGGTCCCTCCATTTCCCATTCGGAGTTCCGTTTCCACCGGCGGCGCGTATCCGTACTCATGCCTGTCTTCACCCTGATTGCCCTTGTCCGCAGCACCAAGTCTTAACATGGCGGCTCACGCCCCTCCGCCCCCATCTTGCTTCTTTCTAGCCAACGCTAGCCTCGCGCCATTATTATACCTACTCCTTGACATTTACTTGTAAATCAAGACACTTTCCGTCACGTCGGCACAAAGAACCCCGCCGGTGAAAGCAGCAAATCTTCCCTCCATAATACACTTCTGAAGCAAAATACATTGGCAGCTTGGAATCACCTAACCCGCCAGTTTCTCAAACAATGCGGCTCTGCTGCCACGTAGCCGTACCCGTGCGAAGAACTGCATGTCGTCTCGCGCGCCGCGTACGCGCAACTGGCTTGGCGAACGTGCCCTGGCGCCGCGCATTTCACCCAGCAACGGCGCGATTCACCACCATTGACCCCAAGGGAGTGCCTGTATCGCACGAGACGGAGATCAGAATTGGTGACGCTCACGAAGCGTACGTATATATTGAGCCAGACGTCGGCGATGCGATCAGGTTTGCGATTGCCCGGCAGGTGGGAGGTTTTGGCCCGCCGCAAAGCGCAATGGACAAGCTGGCTCTACGCTTCCATCACGGGTCACTTCATTTTGCTCACGGTACGGCGAGCCACCTCCTCTTCCAGCTAATGCCGTACCACATCAACGCTGACAGGTTTCTGGCGCAGAGTCGTTGCCGCTACCACGAGTCGACATCGATCGGGATCTGCCTCGACAGTCGGACTCGTGCAGCGACATGAGCCCTGCCACGCTCTGGCTCTCGGGGAACTGGCACGCCATAACACTCGATGGCAGCCCTGATGGTATTAGAATGAGCGCTTGTGTTACATGACCTAGTGCTAACGTCGACGCCCTAGAGAGGTTTGAGAGGGCATCGAGGGAGAGCACTCAGGAGCTCCGAGGCGCGCTGGAGAAGCTCAAGTATCACCAAGATAGCTTCACGCTGCGGTCCCAGTGTGGAGGACCTGTCGCTTTGTTGTTGCGAGAATTGCATGGCATCGCTCTCTAGAGCACCCGAACAGCTTGCAACATCATCGTACCCCATCACCGACAACTACCCTATGACTCCTTGTTCGAGCCTGATCTTGGCTACGTTGACGTAACCTTTCATCAGGGAGAACGACGAGATATGCAGTGCTCCTACGCCGCCAAGCTGACAGTGTTGCGGTCTTTGGGATCGTCAATCTTCATAAATGTTTCATGATAGGTCGGACGTGGCCTATTTACTCCATAGCAGCATAGTAGATCGCCGTGTGGCCACCCTACATTGGCAGTGACGGCTTGCGGGGTTGGGCTTGACTAAATCGTGCCGGAGACCAACTGTCCTCAGTTCGCGACCGGCATGACCTGTCTTGCACATTCACTGGCTACATGGGTAAACTCCATACGAAGTAGATCGGCGTCGTAGACAGCCGCTAGGGCGAGGACGACTTGGCACATGCCAGGATGCCTGATCCTGCCTCAAGCCGTTGCTGCAGCCACCCTCTTTCAGGCAATGCATCGCATTCTACTAATTCATTGCACAATGCAGGCTGTTTGACTCATCAACCCCAGCTGCCGCGCTAGCACGGTGACCTATCGGCTATACAACGACCATCGATGGTGATCCTGCAGGCGACCCGTTTGCGAACCGCGTGCGGGGATCGCCCTGGGTGAGATCGGGGCGACGATGAAGGGGTGGGACCAGACGACGACAAGACCTGAGGTAAGAAGGCAGCAGCGTCTGATACTCGCAAATATGAACAAGGTCCCTCTGACATATGAGTGCCGTCGTGGTGTCCTTGTTGGTAGCAGTCTCGCACATCTTTCTCCCCCACTCAGGCTTCCTGGCAAACAGCTGACATGGATATTAATTTCTCGCATCCGTCTCTGCTCAGTAAGCTTCGAAATGACGCTATGCGCAACGATGAGCATGCTGCAAAGAAATTCTGGCATATTTTTCTCTCTAATTACATCTTCAACGACGTGAAGACATGGGTCGTGGCTACGGAACAGCCGCCAGTGGACCACCACAGTCAAAGGCGCATCGATCTCACCGTCGAGAAATTCGTCAAGGACAGCGGCACGCTGACTCTTGTGATGATCGGAGAGGGAAAAAAGCACGAGCGAGTCCTCACGACATAATGGAAGCCAAGTCGCAAGCTTACACCGCATGCATAGAATACATGCTGGCATCTGCAAATGAAGGACGCGAATTGGTTTGGGCCATGACCTTTTTTTGGCTGCGAAGCCCGAATATGGGCGTGTGACGTCTCCGCGGGCCTGCTAGAGCCATATTACCCCAAAGTATATGAGCACGGCGATAAGACTTTTTACAAGAATATAAAGCATTCCCTAGACGGATTTCTCGCAGCCTTCAAGTACATAAAGCGTCACCCGATACCCACAGCGAACACTTTCGCGAACAAGAGCACTACGAACCATGGAGAGGGCAGCAGCATGGAAGCGGAAGAGTATGCTGCGAGCTATGGAGCAGGTAGCAGTATGGACGCCGAAGAATATACTGCAGACTGCCCTGGAAATCCGATGGATATCGATCCTGGACCGAGCTCTGCAACAACGGATGTGATAGACTTTGAGCAATGCATCTATCTCAAGGTCCACGACATCACGGATAAAAACGTCAAGGGTAAGCAAGAGAACGGTACAACAACCAGCTCCCCCGCCTTGGAACATTGGCGAGCAGCAAGGACTTTTTATGACAACATCTACAAAACATGCTTCACAGCGACGGTATTGTCAGGCTCCCAGTACTGGACATGGACGCTTCAGGTTGATAAAGGGGTCAAGGATAAGAGGAAGAATAGAAGACACCATTGAAGCCATGGGTCGACTGTGAACTTTCTATCAAGTTCGTTCGGATAGTTCTAGTATCGTTTGCTTATTCTTGAACCAGAATCTCAAGACACCTCTGAACTCCTTACACACCCAATCGCCCCCGTCGTGCTTTTGATGTGGAGTAGCACTGCTCTCTACCTTTGTAGCATAAAGCTGCTCACCGGTGAAGACAGACCAAAGGCAAATGAGGAAAGACAAAGGTATCTTGGTCCGAATACGACCTGGTCGCGATCGATACCTACCCGACACTGGCCAAGCGCTCGTTGTGATCCATTTAGATACTGGATAACGATGCCACGACATGTCTGCGTTTCGGTGAAAATTCGAACACTTGCGACATCTTCCAGAGGGGCTGACGAAAAATACGCCATTTCAACCGGTGGTGAGCCTCGAAACGGTAGAGCTAAACACGCGTCCTGGGGCTATTGCAGGCAGAGTGAATGCCGGTGAAAGCAACCGGAGTGAAATCTGATTTTTCGTAGATGAGCGCAAGAGGATGTCCGGTGAGTAGCAAGCGGTGTGGCTGCTTGCCGGAATACAGGCCTAGGAACACATCGCCGCCAAGTCGTAGACGTATCTGTGTTTGCTGTTAGCTTCTTGTATCCTAGGGGGGTGATATCCGATCTTACCAGAACACGGGTCTGGCTCACAGAAGAAGCACAAGTACCCTTGAACTTCTGCTGAGAGATGCCGAAGGCTGCAATCTCATTTTGAATAGGAACATACACCCACATGACACCGTTCTGCTGTCTCTGAGTAAGGGACTCGAACGTCTCCAGGGCACTTGGCTGAATCAATGTATGGGCATGAAGTGCGAGTAGAGAGCCATTGCTTGAGAAGAGGAAAGTGATACCGGTGCAGCTGCGTAACTGGATAGTGCTCAGAAAAGGAGATCGAGGCTCATATGCAATATCCTTGACAGGTTGAAGAAGAGGCGGCGGGCTTGGCGTATCCCAGATGTAGAAGCCCCTAGAGGGAACGCGCAGACGAGCACGGTCGAGCTATCAGAGGTCAGTAAACATGGCCGTACCATTTGGGGAACGGCGAACCTTGAAGTCAACGAGCACGTCGGACAAGCGCTCGACTGGCTCAACCACGTAGGCAGTAGCGTCTGAGCGAGGTGCGGAGCTGCAGGTTGATCCTCCGCCCAGACTCTCAATGCGCTGAAGCCCCTGCCCGTCAATTGTCAACCGTAATATTGGCCTTTGCGCGCTGCATTGACCTAGAATCGCAGGGCGACCACGACGCCACGCGTGGATCTGATTTATAGACACCGTCCGCACCTCGTCTTGCGTGGACTCTGACAGCATTGAGGCAAGCTCTAGAACGGAAGTGTATCGCCATAGAGAGCTCGACTGCGAACGACGGTAGATCATGCGAGATAGCTCAGCGGGCAATCCTGCCATCTTGGGCTGACGGCATGCCTTTGCAGCAAAAGTCATGCCTCTAGAGATGTCCACATCCGGGGCAAGATGGAGAGACGGGGCAGCTGGCCAAGGCCTTTTCCATATTGCTGCCGTCCAGAGCCGTTCTAACAACGAGGACATGGCCGAGGGAGAAGGGCGCTTAGCCTGGGCTCAGCTCGCACGCAAGAAGAGCAGCAAGCAATCCTTGTGCACTATGGCGCTTTCTGCTGCCGCAGCACATCGGCGACAGTTCGGAAAGCGGCAGAATGAGATGGGATAACTATGACTCTGGATGCAATAGACAGAGTCCGGAAAGGTAAAGGCATCGTATGCAGCGTCAAAGGTCGAATCATGTTTGCCCACGACTGTGATAAGACGGCCTTAGCAGATGTCCTTGGGAACCTGCGAGTGACGAAGCTTACGTGCGACAATCCGGTCGCCGGCAGTAAAGGTAAAGCCACACGCCCCGCATTGAGCATGGACCCGAACGTGCGATGGAGGATCTTGTTTGTCGGGCATGGTGTTTGCCGGCTGGATACATATATGCTTGTTTCACGCATTGGAGCAGGAACAGATTGCTGAGACTCAAGAGGTCGAGGGTGGTCACGTGCGGATGGTCTCATTAACCTCAGAGCCGGATCGCTCGACCTCGCCGCCCGTAGCGCAACAAACATTTGATAGGCGCCGAGAACATGAAGTGCCTATCGTCAAAGCAGGTCTTCCAGTCGCGTATGGTCACGGTTCGATTGGCTAGCATGCACGCATGCGCCGCCTGTTCCAATTAGTGGTATTGCGCGCGAGGGATCCAGTGTGTTCTAGTGGCTATGGCCGTATCATGGGGAACGACAGGTCAAAGGTCGATTCCAGTCTGATGCAGCGCCAGTCCAGGCCTGGATGTCTAACTGGTACGTGAGGAAGCGCTAAACCCTCCGCAGCCTGGCCAGGACCGAGAGGATCCCTTTCGACCTGGGCATTTGCCCGTTACCCATGCCTCGGTTGTGGCCGCATTGACGATTTGATGTACAATTTTCCCTTGGTTAATGGCACGGCAGAAGATTGGTCGAAGCATCAATGCCGCCCGTAGTGGAAAGCAGAAAGATTGATTGCCTATGTAATGACTCAATGAGTGAAAAGTGTCTTCAGACCGTCCACAGCTCCGTGAAGCCCCCGAGGAGACGAAGTTTAGCGTCCGCGGACGGCATCCGAATAGAGCTCATCAGCCCCTAGTAGATCCACGGACACCGGCATTCTCCGAGTATAGATCATGCCTGTCCTTGGTGTGCTGCTTCCCTCATTCAAATGTCCTTCCTCAGATCCTTCCTCTGACAAACTTCTACTGCGCAGGGTGTTGTGAGATGTCCAGACATGATCAGAAACAGCAAAGACGGGCTGCTAGCTGAGCCCATCTATTGACCAGATAGCAATGCAATCGCCTGCGTTGGCCAGAGACATTCAAAGAGTAAGTTTATCGTGCGAGTGATTAGCTACCGCCTTGTCTGGTGCCTCCATATCATTGACGTAATCCAGGATTCTGAGCCGGCGCAGATACATGTTGTGGAGATCCACACGCTTTCTCGCCTCTGCCAAGTTGTGGCCCGTGATGAGAATCATCATGAAAAAGGACTCGACGATACTCGGAGGGATGTTGCACAGAAGCTGCCCGGTGGTAGTCCACCTCATCGCACTTGCACCCACGAGAAGACCGATTACCAAAACGACGCCAAAGATGACGGCAAGCTCATGGGCGCAAACTACGCTCATAACCATGGACAGTCGATAGGTGGGGGATCTATCGTGCACAGGTACGCTGGCCGGATCCGCAACGGAGATGTGCTCGAAGATCGCCCTGTCTGCGAGGTTGGCTTCTTCAAATGCTTCGTCCTCGTAGTCGCCGAATTTGCTCTGGACGTTGCGCAGGACAAAGCCGTCATGCAGACCGACCAGGCCTGCGTAAGTGCCGATGAGGAGCCACCAGTTGGAGTTGAATGCCATGACAGGACCAATGGCCAGCCACACAACCATGACAATGAGCAGAATGGCGATTCCCGTAAGAGTGCCAACGAGATCAGCGTAGTAAAAGATGGCTCGTTGAATTCTGCTCATCTCAGGCGCGGGAACAACGACAGTTTGGTTCGGGATCTCGTCACCAGTCATGAGTCGTAGCTTGAGCTCAATTGCGGAATCAACCTCGAAGACTTGTTGCAGACATCGCCGGATGTAGAGGTTGTGTCGCTCTCGGACATTGGCCAGGAATGCAAAGATCAGCACCATCAAAGCGGACGTGGCGGAGTTGATGTACAGCTGCCAAGTGTCACTCCAGTCGCAATAGTGACCGAATCCGATCCAGATGAAGATGCATATCCAGTACAGGCCGACGGTGACAATGTGACCCATGCAGTACGCAGCAAGGTTCGTGATTCGACCGACCCAATTCTCCGTCGGGAGCTCGACTGCAAACTGAGTAAGGCCGACGAACTCGACGTTCGCGGACTTGTCCCGCGGGTAGTGTCCACTGCCCAGAGCCTGGCGCAACATTCTGCGGTTGCTGATGTTGCGCGACATCAAGGTAGCAGACACTTGCACACTTGACTCGTACGCGTTGAGTTGCTGGCGCATAAGCAACGAGTCGAAGATGTAGCTGACAATGGCCTGTATGTCGGAGATGAGAACAGCCCAGTCCGTCGTGTTCCCGTAAGAGACGCCCAGGAACGCCCACGTCAGGAGTCCGGCGAGGATGAACAGAAAAACTGGCTCGGAACCGGAAGCCTTGACAACCCAGTCAAGACCGCGGTCCAACGCTCTGTCCTTTTCTTTCTCGACGTAGCCGGTGACGTTTCGATCTTCCACTTCTGCCTCTGTTGACTCGACACCGTTCTTCTCACCCGCCCCCTGCGAAGCATGATTTACATGCTGCGTGGGTGCGACGCCTTCAATAGGCCTTTTGGCCCCCGGCGAGGCAATGATATCTCGGATTGGCTTCATGATGTAGAGGTAGAGCGCATTTACTGGAAAATTCTGAGAAGTCGTTAGAGTCTTGCTCGAATAGTTCCTTTAGACCGAAAGCGCATGTCGTTTGCCACTTACAGTAAAGTACCGTCGAGTCGAAAACAAAGAATCCGACAATTCGACGACTTTCTTGTTCTCAGATAGATAGCCTCGTGAACGGCTTATGGGGGCCAAACTTCTCCCGCAGGCGGGAAGACAGACGTGTTGAAGCGGGTCGCCACGGTTACTACTGCACTTGCAGCGGAGAGTTTGGACGGCGAGACGGGAATAAACATGAGTAGATGTTGAAACAAGAAAGAGTATGAGTGATGTGGAAGCTCAGTGCACGATACCGTTGCAATTACTGAAGCAAGAAACCGGCCAGCAGGCGGAGGTTGGCTTATATGTAGCTTTTGTTGTACGGCAGAATATCACATGCGAGTGGCAGTTTCGAGAGTACTAAGCGTAAGCAAACATCATTCGCCATCCGGTTGGCCAGAAACCCGAATGGGGCCAGAAAAATGAAATAAAACTGAAGTGTTCACTATGCCATGAAACGGCTCGTCGGCATCTTTGTTCCACAACTCCGGGCTTCTAAGCCAATCCGGTGAAAACGGCATACGCATAGCCGTTGGCGGGCGTGGGCTCAGCCACACTGCAAAGTTCCCAGCCAGGTCCAGACCGGAAAGCTCTGGGAAAGCGAAGCCAGAACAGGTTGCGCGAACGGCACGGAGACGTGACCCGCGCGACTTTCCGCCAGCGTCGGTCAAGTGCCGACGAGGGGGCCTGCAGTCGTGTAGCTGGAAGCATCGCCAAACCCCAATTGGGCCTGGTGCATGGGCGGTGCCGTCCGGGAGCAAGGGTAAGGTATTCAATGGGCACTTACTAGAAGTGCGAAAAGTTACACAACCGAGCCTACAAGTATAGCTCAAAATTGCGATATCTTAGTCGCTACCTAATCTATCGCTTCTATCTATGTGCAGGCGGATTCTTATTATTATTCACCTAGCTACCACTCCATCCCTTCAACGCGAAAGTTAGGCTAATATCCTCGCTGCATCTATATCTACGGGCCCGGGCATCAAGCGGTCCCTCTACTTTTTAGAAGGTAATAGTACAAGTTGGTGGGGCGGTACCTCTCCTTTAAAGGGGGCGTTGCGTACAAATGGAGATTTGCTTGTGTGCAAATAGTAGAACTCTTGAAGAAGGGATGGGGTTCCGTGCCGGTTGTAGCCAGTCTCATGACGCGTAATTAGACGGCTGATTTTGGCAGCACGACCCCATATACCTCCGCAGTAGTGCGTTCAATGGTTCCTCTACAAAACGACGCATCTCGACGCGTGAAAAGTTCATTGCCTGCACCAAGTATCGTTTATACGATTGGCACTGCTGCGATAGCGACGCCCGAGCCTAACAAGAGCCGACAGCGACAGGATGCCACGCGATAGTGAACATAATCATTTGTCTGTCCGTAAAGGTAGAGTAGACCATACAACCTAAAGAATATGTGAGACTCGAGCTTCAACTACTGAGGGGAGGTCAACAAGTCAAAACCTTGCGGGCAGATGAGGCGTTTATTTCTACATTTTTACCTGCAGAACATTTGGCCCGAGCTTTTCGTTACGAACAGTCTTCTTGCTACAAGTTGAATGATAACAAGCATCACTGTCATAATAGCACCGTGTTTTCGAAAGCGGAAGAAATACGCGCACTTTGCAAAGGGACCTATCAAGTCATCAAGGCCACCAACGCCCTTGCTGAGTTTCCTGTAATAACATCGATGCCTGCGTCACGGTGCCAACGAGTGCTTCATACACGTATGGGGCGAAAGGAGCAACGTCTGGGTCTGGGGCGCAATGACGGTCAGCTACAGGGCAAGGTCCGAGCCACAACGGCCAAGGGTAATTTCATTGGTCAGTCTTTCCGACATGCGCACGATGATGAAACATCTCGACAAAAGGTCGTCTTCGCTATTGAAATCTACAAGCTGCACGCCCACCACAGCGACCCAATACTTCCAAGACTTTTTATACAAAAGGAACAAGCATACGCGCAAGGCGCATTCCATTGCTTTCAAGCCTCGCTGGCCCGAGCTGCAAAGACTCGACTCGTGCTCGAGGCATTTCCTCCCTCCCAAAACACCGTCGCCGCAAGATGGTCTCAGCGCTTGATCTACCAATCTTGGGCCGTCTCCTCGTTGCTGTTCTCATTGCCCATTCGGCGCAGGGGACCGGAGTTTTCTTCGCCCGTCCGTATCCCAGTCCCTACTGCTTGGCCAGCCCCACTGCGAATGCATGGCAGCTACCCAACCAACGACATCTATGTCATGCGATATCTCTCATCCAAACCTTCCTTTCCTCGCTTTGCTCGAAAAGCACTCTTGTGCCGGCATTTTGCGTTTAGTAACCGGCTGACAGTCTCTAGTGGCCAGGGTTCTCTAGTGGCCAGGGTATGCCACGAAGAGGTCGAGGTGTTGTGGTCGCGGGGGCGAGCCCGTCAATATTGTCAGACAGCAAACTCGTCCGGCGCTGCAGTCATCTGGGAACCCGAAACTAGCCACAAGACCATGACAAAGGTTGAGAAGAGTAGGGTTCGAAAAAAGGTGCGGACCTGCAACGGACTGAAACGTGCAGGCTCCTTTGTCAAGCTCAGCGATGACGACTGGAAGGCGCTGATGTAGTCGACATCACATTCGCGAACCTTTGGCATGGCGTACGACCTGTACTCGTCCAAGACGTTGTGAAGGGTCCAACCCGACAGTTTCCTCACGACGGCGACGACGCAGCCGGTGCGGTGCTTGCCGTGATTGCAGTGGACCAGCAGTGGGTAATGCTGTCGGTCAAGCACAAGCTCGAGGATGGACGCCATGGTGGCCACGGGAATGGCCTCCTTTTTCGTGCCCTTCATGTTGAAGATGACCTGGCGAATGCCGTGACTCTCGGTGAAGGACTGAAACTCTTGATCCAGCTCTTCCCGCTTGACCAATGTGCTGTTCACGTGGTCAACAACTGCATCCAGGTGAGGAATGGACGAGAGCAGCGTGCAAAATGCCTTACATGACTGTCTTGAGCTTCAAGCTTTGCAGGAAGCCATAGTCCTCAGGTTTTGGATAGCTGCTTCGGTAGACGCCCGGCAAAATCACGCCAAAGTTGGCGGGCCGCCCGCTTGTTGGAGCAGCGGAGTAGTCAACCGCGCGTGTGGAGATGTTGTTGGTTATCGTAGCTGGCGATAGCTTGTCAGTGGCACTGTTCGGGGCTGAAGGCGGCGTAGGGCTAGGCGTTGGCTGCTCACCCGTCTTCTCGCCGATCCTAGTACCAGAAGTTCCCACTGCTGCACCTTCTCTCGCACCACCATTATTGGTCTGGGACCGGGTGGCTGTGGTTGCCTCTCTGGGCTGAATGCCATTGCGCTGTCCTTCTTCCATCTCTTGAGCAAGCTGCAGCAGATCGTCCTTGATGGAGCCGCGCGAATTGACTCGCGGGCGGTACGACGTTGTATCAGACTTCTGCTGGCCCTCGTCGCGGCGCTTCCCGTCGTCGTATACTCGCGAGTTTCTTTTGGAGGCCATGCCGTTGTCCCGTCGAGTATGTGGAGTGGGGTTGCCGCAAACGGACGTCACGTCGTCGGTGCCAGTTCGATGCGTCGCCCACAAGGACCACCTGTCGGACGGCGAAACAATGGACGTGTCGTGATGATCGAGAAGGGCTGATATTCCGGTCGGCCGGGGAGTTTCGTGGTGTACAAGTTGAGGATTTGGTGTCGATCAGTGTGCCTGGGGCAAGGGGCGAGGACAAGGAGAGGTTCTGATGAGGATTGTCGGGTGAGCTTTATGTCGTGCAAGCCGAAGCGTAGCGGAGAGAGCACCGGCCGGCTGGACAAGCAGGTACGGGTGCTCGCGTGAAGCGCAGCGGCTACAACGGGCTGGTCTTCATCTTGGAAGAAACAAGCTGGAGTTGAAACGCCATCTTGTCGACTGCTTCTCGCGGGGTGTGGGGGGGATGATGTCCAAAAGGTGGGTTCTGAACCAAAATGGGAGATCGGGGAGCGCGCAGCTCGGTCAAGGAGACTGGCAGCGGCGCTGATGAGGTCGCCGGGGCTGCAGGAGAGCAGTGGGAGGAGGAGGAGGAGGAGGAGGAGGAGGAGTGAGGAGGGTGAAGAGAAGAGAGGCGGCCAGAGGCGTGGGTGAATTTAGAGCGACGGGGACGAGGGGGCCTGCACGTTTCTTGCAGGACTGGGGAACCTAAGGGACAAAAAAAGGCGACGCGGGGGACTCGGTGGATCTGCACAGTGTTAATATGTCGGAACATCCCATGAATGGCCTTGCAGTGGGACGGGCAGGCAGTGGACGCCGTAGCGCCCTGGCGCGCCACAGGCGCCGCTGATCGCGCCGCTCGTCTGCAGACGGTCAAAGCGGCAGGTTTAGTTCATTGCTGCCGCTGCTGGCGCATCTGGCTTGTGCGCGGCGATCTCGACAGCCAGGCGGCGGCACACTTTGGATCAGGCCTAGTCCTGGAACAGGAGGAGCCCGAACCGGGTGCAACTGCTGCACCACCACGGAGACGCTGCCGTAGCACTGTGAGTTGGCAAATGGTCGAGTCGCAGAGCAGCCCGAATCGGCAATGCGCGAGATGGCGCTGGGGCGTACCGACTACGTAGAGTTGTGGCGTCTGCCCCACTGCTTGCGAGAGGCTTTGGACCATGAGATGCGCTCTGGTCGCCTGGTGTCGATTGGGGGCCAGCTGTTCCATTGCCTGCCACTCCTCCGCTGAGCGAGCCGTTGTTCAGCCCCTTGACTTCAGCTGTAGGCCAGCATTCGCACATTAGTGAGGCGGCTGTTCAGGCCTGGACGCGAAGCGCGGCAGGCCCTGGGCTCGACGGCCTCGTCGGGAGGCTCTCGTGGGGTCGGCCAGGGCCACTCCAGTTCGGATTTAACTGTACGCGTACGGCCAGTGTGCGCGAGCCCCGCCGCCCTTTGCAACATGCCCATGGCGCGAGCTTTCCAGATACGAGATTTGGCAACGGCCGGACTACCAGCAGCAAGGACTCGTGGACCCTGAGTGCTGTCGTCATGCCACAGCCGTGCGAGCCGTCGTGAGGGGACTCTGCGTGGTCTTGCAAGCCCCTGGCATGTGATTGTGCCCTCGTGTCTTGTTGCCTGTTCTGTATCACCGGCGAGAACCAGACATGACAGACTTGAAATGTGCACGCCGTCCGTTGCTGGTGCCTTGGCAGCCGAGCGCGAGGCTTCTGCTGGGCGTCGCACAACACAGGGTACGAGTACTTGGCTCTTCACTGCGCGCCGCCTCACTTCGTCCAAGGAGCGCAGACAACGCGCATCCACAGAAGTCGTCTCCCGCCGTTGGGACAACAGTTGCAAGCCAGCGACGAAAGCGTGTGTGCGCACGAGGCCCCTCCTCGCGCGGCGCGTTATAATTACGGCTCCGCCGGGGATTGACGACTTGGGGCGTCCGCTCCCACCACACCGAGCCACAAGTCGAATGCAGCTTTATTTTTGTCAGGCTTGCCCCAAATCACGCTGCCAGATTATTGAACTCGCGTTGCCAATCGCCCAGGGGGAAAGAATCCAGTGGCCCGGCCCGCGTCCTGAGCTGCGACTATCGTACGACGCCCCCGACCAAGGATGGGGAAACCCTAATGAGGGTGACGAACCCAAGCTACATGTAATTAGTTACCAGACGCCTCGAGGGCGTCGGGGCCTCACGCTGGGCAGCAAATACCATCGCCCTCTCACAGCCAACTTGGCGCTACGCGTGCCGTACTCGCGCACGCGACAACATACCCCAAGCAGGTGGTGACGGGGTTGCTTCATTGATGGATCCTACTTGTCCTGCGCTCGGACCCGTCTATTGTTCTCTGCGACTCTGTCTGCCTGTGGAATGCGTCGGGATGCCAGGGCGGGCGAGAACGGATAGTAAAGACTGGCCCGCAAGGTATTGTTGGAGCGACCACGCGACGACCGAAGGCTGCAGATACTCCCTAGTCCCTAGACTCCCCACCACCCGTCCTTGCCCCTGCCGTCGCCAGGCACGACCCCGACATCCTCCGCCGCACCTCTAATCCATTCTCGTCACCGAGCGGAGCCGACCCTTGGGACGCCGCCGAGGGGCCCGTCCCGTACGGACTACGACAGAGATACCCGGGCTGTTTTCTTCTCTTCCTCGTTCTCCTTGCGTGACTCACTCGTACAGAGTATTGACAAGACATTCGGCGGTAGCGCATGCTTCTCGTTCCAATCCAATGTCTCATATCTTTGTTACAGTGCGTGGTGGCAAGATGCTGGTCCCGGCAACCGGGGTTGCATTGGCTCCCGTGAAGCTCGTGCCTGCGGCTGGACACTCGTGCTGATTCGTGCCCAGCTGCTGGACTTGTTCATGTCCATTGACATCTGATAGAAGAGGCGAATGCTGTCCCGAGAGGCGCCGCGCGGCGGCTGACCTTCACTCCAGGATGCTGCATCCGTCACTTACATGCAACGACGTGACTATCAACAACCAGGTGGGAACCCGGACCGCATCACCCTCGCCACCATCTCTTTGCATATAGCGGCCGTTTCTACATACATGTACGTACTGAGTTCTTTCTCTGTCTGGCAGCGGCACTCACGTCCGTATGCCGGCCAGTAGCGGCCCACTACCTTTTCCTCTTGTTGCCTGCATTCTGTGAAGGAGGGTCATCAGCATTCGCGCAGGCAATGATGTTGACTCTGTTTGCGTGCACGACCCCTTCGCCATTCCCCAGCGTCAACGTCATGTCGCGAATAAGGAATTTCCAAACATTGTCGCAGAACCCATAGGTATCTAGGCTGCCCTGTACCCCAGAACCGCCTTTAGCCTTTGTTTGCATGACTTGCCCGTGTCGCTCATGTCGAAATTTCCCACAGGCTTGGGCGTGCTCACCTGAAAGCGCAGGTCGCTGCGGACGTCTCGCTGCAGCACATCCGAAATGGTGCGATCAAACCTGCCGAGGACTTTGATGGCCAGTTGCGGCTCAAGGCGCTGCGAGACGGTGACGAGGTCGTCGAGGGCGTCTACCAGCGCGAGCCCGATGCTTGTACCGGCATGTCAACAACACAAGTCTACAGGAATCACAAATGGGATGATGCGTGTACCTGCTCTGTCGGTACAGGTCCAATGGGGCCGCGTCCGTCGCCATGGGTGCGGCCAGCACTTTGTGCGCGGGTATCAAAAGCTCCTCCTCCGGCGTCGACTTATTGTGAGAAAAAGCCAAGTTGCCCAGAATGAAGAAGATGACTGGAGGGGGATCAGATCCGTCGCAGTCGCAGAGGTTGCCTGGTCGTGCCGCTTACGCAACGCATATGCTGACTACACGATGTAACCAGCCGCGCTCGTTGGACAAAGAGTAATTACCAACCCAAGACTATACTTCATTACACTATCGTACAGGCAAGCTGCAATTGCTCTGGCTCGGCCACAAATCGACCCCTCGCAGACTAGTCGAGATGATCGAGAGTGCCCGTGCTCCTCTCGAAATATATGCCATGTTCCTTAATCTTCCAACAGATTGCGTCAAATGCACTCAAATCTTTCTACAAAACTCCAAAGCACCATGTTGATCCAGCTGTCAAGCCGCAGTAGGTTGAAAACGCCAGCGCCTGGTATTCTCCTTGATCCACCATTGACTTACAGACGTGGCCTCTTGTATCCATCTCGCGGCGTTTGAACCATGCTTCGTTTCCACCTTTTCTAGAAACCCGCTGAAACTAAAGGAAAGAACCGGGGCTTTCTCATGAGGATCTGGGCCAGTGTCCGTGAAGCGCCATTCCAAGTCTCCCACAATAGGCACAATGAGCCGTAGGTTTGGCTGCCGAGCATCACGGACAGCCAACATGCCGCCACCTGGATTCATGACCGTGAATTGCCAATTCGCTTGACCCGACTCTTTTGAGAATCGCTGCAGGGCCCGCAGAAAGGATTGACCTTCGTAGTTTGGCAGCAGGTCCCGAGCAGCTTGAGCTTGCGACTTGGACAGCGACTTGGTTTCCAGAAGCAGATCCAAAATAGTCGGAAGGATCTGTGTTGACGTTGCCGGCTCATCTATATCGATTTGCGGTAGCGCTGGGTGAGATATCACCAGCGGCACGTGGAAGTTGCCGACGTGCGGGTTGTAATATGGTGTGACGCCCCCGTTTTCCGGGACAGAGACGCCGTGATCGCCAACAAAAATAACAAGGGTCTCGTTGGCAACACCTTCATTGTCTAGGATGTTTAGAATCCTGGCCAGCCAGCGGTCGACGTAGCCAATGGTGTTGGCGTATCTCGAGATGCGTTGTAACGCCTTGCCGTTGCTGTCTGCAAAGTTTACGTATGCTGTATCTTCTGGAATGGAGAAGGGGTGATGAGTCGTGCTTGTCAGATGAGTCAAGAATAGTCTTTCGTTGTTCTTCTTTGCCGATCTGAAGGCGTCCGTTATGTAGTCCTCGAGCGTCGTCTCAGGGATGCCGTTGTAGCCCACGTCCGTGACGTTCACCTTGCCAAATTTGGCCGCGTCGCTCTGCAGATACTGTCTGGTGACGACTTCCCCTGGCGCGTACCCAAGAGCAGGCATAAGAAGACCCTGTTTATCGTATGTACCGGTCGCGGACTGCATGAATGTGGACCTCCACTTGAAAGAATTAAAGTCGTCATTGCGTTCAGTATCACTCATTTCGTTGAACACATGGAAGATGTGCGGCAAACATGGCTGGTACACATGGTTCTTGTGCTCAATGTTGAAGTCGACAACAAGCGGGTTTATTCCGCAAAGGTGGCCGATCATGCTCTTGAGAGTATATGTGCTCATGGTATGAGCATTTTTAATGTTAATTCCCCCACGTCGCTTCTCGTGCGCGTGCTCAAAGCCAGTATCGTAATCTCCAGTAATGAATGAAGCGGTGTTGGTGAGGTTGGCCAGTTTTCGTCGAAGGTCTATCGGCATCGTTTTATTGCCGAATGACTTGGCCAGGCTGTCCACCATGATGCCGTTCGACTTGAGAGGAAAGACATCTTTTCTGGTGCTTTCGAGTTCTATCAGCATCACGTGCTGGATTTTGACCTTTGCGAGCTCGCCTCGAAGAGCTGGCAACAGTTTTTCTTTGAGATTGGAAATCTTCAAGGGGTCCTTGGCGGCACTATAGTGCTCTTTGTTTTCGTACCAGTCCTCAAAGCCTTCAACCAACGTGCTCTTGGGCAGCCAGGGTAGGGGAATGGGATCGGCGAGAGCTGTGCGGGAATGCCAATTCTGTGTGGAATTGCCGCCCTGATAGCTGCCATTGAAGATTGGAAAGCCGGATTGACTTGGTGATGAGCGTAGAAAATCGACAAAGGGCACCAATGGCAAGGTCCAGGACATGAACACCAGTGCGCTCTCAGCAGGCCGGCCGACGAGACAGACAACTTGAGCCAGCAAAGCGATGCCGACAAGTGCATATAGCGATCTCGTAGGCCATGGTATCGTCGAAGTCGTTGTGCTGCCTTCATCAAGATCGTCTTCGTCAACCTTTTCCTGGGGTGCATCTCGGAAGAATAAGTCGTTTAGCGGGATGCGTTCATACCCAACACCTAGCCGCATCCGTCGGAGCTGTTCCAAAATCTTGCACGACAGCCATCGAAAAGGGTACAGTATGATGTCCAAAGCGATGCCGGCCAAGGTGTAGCAAGGATCCTGCAGAAGCCAGCTGGCGAAGAGTATGGCACACAGCACCAGGGCGAATGCCATGAGCCCAGACAGCAGCATGCCCCACGAAGACGAGTCGCTTACCAAGCCTATGTTGCGCCATTGAAGCTCCGAACCGGCCACGGCCCAGAATGAGATGCTGATGGTAGCCAGCACCAGGGCAAAGACGGCAAATGCCGATGTCAGCGTCGTCCTGGCGATGCGAAACCACAACGACTTGATCGAGGGGCCATCTTCCAGCAGCTGGCGTGCCACCAGCAGCACTGCCGTGTCCTGGGCATAAAAGAAAAATCCCCAACAAAGGACATCAACGGTTGATAGTGCTGCGAGGTGGGCATATATGTGAACCGTCTTGGCTGCCAAGACGGCTGTGGCCGAGAGGGCGAAGATGAAGCCGCGGTAGGTGAACCGAGATGCCAAGGCAATGGCAGCCCGTCTCACCCGACGTGACGTACTGACGCTGACGACCTGGCGGATTGAACTCATCTTTGGCGAGCAAAGCCACAACAACAGATGAGTTGTCAAGGCAAAGTCTCAACTTCACGTCGACTCCTTATGCAGAACTCCGTGCAAGAGGGCTTGGGCCCCTCGACTACGCAACGCCAGGTCGCGCTAACAAGCTCGCCACTCAGGGGCACGAAAAAGCAATAACGCAAAGAATTGTCGGGCTGAAAAAGGGATTGAGGTCACATTGCCGCGGTGGATTCAAAGAGTTTCGGGGAATGCGAAAAAGGTCCTTGCTCGTGGGTTTGGGCGCGTGGTCCGGTCCGTGTAGTGCCGCCGGCAGGGGCTTATCGAGATCGTTTTGCAGGCCACACCCGCCCATGCATCAGACGTTACCAGCAATGTTGATTGGCGCTACTGACCGATGGATATCTTGAATGACTGCAGGATGCGCGGGCGGAAAACAGCCAGCTTGCCGGAACGGGCGGTTCATCAGCGCGACACTTGTGTACATGTTCGTAGTGTTTGGCTCAGTGCTCAAGTGGTGGAAGACAAGGACGATGCTTCATGTCCTTCTATGTGCCAGGCTGGCTCGGCTGGCTCCAAGAACGCGACTTGGGGCTCTTGGGAGTCCAGACTAGATTTCACCTGCTTCAATTCTTTCGCTCCATCAGCCTCGGCACTTTTGCCGGCAAAGGGTAGCGAACCTAACAACTTATTAGTCTATGACTAAGCTAATGGTTGTGTGAACAGAATGGGCACGTGAGATCTTCCCCTTTTCGGCTATCTTTACGTTGGGCATTGGGTTTGGCGACATGGATGATTCGTTCCGGGGAACAGCCTGCTCTATGCCGTTTCATTCGTACCACGTGAGGCATCCATCCCTCACCCGTCTCATGTTGTCTCACGTCCCTGAATCTTACCATGGACCGCCCGAAGGTAAAACCTGCAGATCGCAGAATGCGCAATGCGAAGAAGCAAAGATTATTGAGGTCAAAGCGGGCTGGCCTAAGTTCCTTGCAAGAATCGCCCTAAAAGATGGCTTGCAAGTGCATTATCGAGCTCTAGGCTGGGGCTAACCGCGGACCGCGTACTCGGCTAGAACTTACGTTCAGCTGGTCCACTTTGCATGTCTTCGATCGCGTTTATGTCCACAAACAATCGTCATAAATACCCTTGCTCGCACTCGCCGCACTCGCCCTATCGCCGTTGTCACAAACTTCAACTTTCAGCGTGAGAGGAGTTTGATGTGTCCTCGTCAGCCTCAAGTGTCGGCTCATGTCGGTCAGTAGGCTGTTTAGCGACACAGCAAGTCTGTTACATGTATGGAGCCTGGAGACTGTTCTCTCAGAAATCCGCCGGAAGGGCTCACACCACTCATTGCATGCTTGAGTTATTAAACTACTTCTCCTGCTTTACGCCTTGCCTTCCTTGATTTGTTCAACGGCGATTGGCTGCGTGTCGTGCACCCCGTTTTGCTCGGTCTCATTGTGATCATCGAGAGGGGTGGGCACCCTCTGCTTGGTCTTGGCTTCCGCCATTCCGTAGATGGCAATACTTATCACGCCAATGATTGCAGAGAGGCACGAAAATGTAAGAGCAACAATACCCCGCGCAGTAAAGCCATCCGGCAAAGCGTCGGGCTGCTTGTTTTGCCCGTTGAGATCGGCAAAGTTCTTTGTGTTGGCGGCTGCGTTTCCTTCGAATGGTGTTCCGGCAGCTCGACAGATGTCGTAGTGTTCTTGTGGGATCTTGACACGTTCTTGGATCTGCTTTGGGGCCTCAACCATGAGCATCGCAAGGCCCGAGGCCAAGTGCCAGTCGATGTGGCAGTGGAAAATCCAGACGCCGGGGTTGTCTGCGACGAAACGGACAACGAAGGAGCCCTGTGGAGGCAGCACCACCGTGTCTCTCCTGGCTGGGTACTGGGGGAACGCAGTGTGATTGTTTGGGTCAAACGGCACCGGATCTCCGTCCAAGTACTTGTTAAAGTCTGGGCCGTACGGCGGTGCCCGACCAATGACCTGGAACTGATGGCCATGAAGGTGGAACGGGTGTGAGCCAGTGTCTGCATTGTTGACGACGAGCTGGACAACATCGTTGTGTTTGAGGACGACTGGATTTGTGTATGCACCATATATCTCGGCATTTTCCGCCATGTCTCCGGATGACAGAACTGTGTATAGTGTAGGGACTTTGGGGGCAGTGTACGTAATGTTGTCGAAAAACGCATAGCTGAAACCGTTTGCCAGATTTTGCATGATGACCGTTAGAGTAATCTCCATGTCTGGCTCTGGCAGTAGCGGCATGCGATCGTAAGGCACTAGACTGATGTCATCGTATGGGTTCAATTGCGTGCTGTCATCGACGGTGATGTTTGCTTCTGGATGCGCAGCATTTTCATCGTACTCCAACCAATTCGTATTATTTAGCTGCAGATTGGATGGAATACCGTCGAGGAGCGTCGAGTCAGCAACAGTGACGATGGCATAGTTCTTATCGGTTGTGTCCTTGGTCGTCAGAAGAATTGCATATCGCTGCGCAACCGAAATGTAGAGCATGTCAGCTTCGACAGGTTCGGTGTACACGCCGTCGATTTCGACGATTTTGAAACTGTGGTCCTCAATGTAAAAGTACTGCCCGACGAATGCACCGTGGTTGATGAGCCGTAGTAGGTACGTCGTATTGGGCTTCACCGCGATGCTGGAGTTCAATGTGTCGTTGAGAAGGAACGAATTTGGAATTGGCTCAGCGCCGGAAGGGTTGTAGAGTGATAGGAACTTGTGAGAAAGATCCTCGAGCAGATCGTGGTACCAGTCAGAGATGGTGATGACAAACTCTTCGTCGAAATCGTTGGCAAAGAAGGCATCGGAATCATGGACTATCAGGGCCTGTCGATATCCATCCGGGTAACAAAAGTCAGTGTGGCAATGATACCAGTATGTGCCGGACTGATCGACCGTGAAGTTGTAGGTGATGCTCGATCCAGCGACTACGGGGCACTGGGTGACCATGGAAGGCCCGTCCATCTCGTTTGTTCCATTCTGGAACATGCCGTGGAAATGAATAGAGGCACTCTTGTCGCCTAGGCCGTTGTGCATGTTGACAACCAGCTGGTCGCCTTTGTCGACTTCGATGACGGGCAGCGGCCACTGGCCATTGATGCCGACGACTTTGCGATCAGCCAACCCGTCAGGATTCGCCATGACCCAGGAAACGTTGAAGTCGTACATGACTGTCTTGGCCCTGCAGCCTAGAGCTGCCAGGACCAAGACGGTCATCCAGGCCAGTTTCGCCATTTTGATCGGGACGGTCGCGGCTGTATCTGTCTATTCTTGAAACAGAATTTGAACCCTCAATTGAAGAGGCTCACAGCTTCTGAGTAACCAGAGTTGGGATGTCGCTTGGTCAAGGCGTCCCTCGGCTTGATCTCATGTGTTTCGCGACGATCCAGTTGACCAGCGACCGGCGCGGTTGACGTATAAGTCTAGAGCTGCCGTGATGTTGGCTCAACTGAGGGCGAGATGGCCGCAACGATAAAACGACATTGAGGTGATGGATGGCTTGCAACCCCTCAGTACCGGTTGATAGCCCATATTCTTAGGGTTGAGCTTGCTACCACGTCGAATAGCCACGAGGTCACTGTTCCCGAGAAACTGGTCGACGATTGAGAGTGTCACGCCACGGCATGATTTAGTCGTGGCGCTAGCAGCCGGACTGCCGTGCAATAGGATCAGATAACCTTGCCGCTCGCTTTCGCTAGCCAATTGATGAACTCTTTTAGGTTATCGGATAAATCAGATAACCAGACGCCGATGGTCTGCTCTGCTGCAATTGCCAGGACCGCTTGCCCGTTGGAGACGGCTAGCACGGCATGAGAGTCCCCCGCAGCCAATACGAGGCGTACCTCACGAAAGGTTAACGCATCAAAGGCGCCGGGCTTGCTCCGGCTGCCTACAGACCACTTTTACATTGAACCGATCATCTGATTACTATGGCTCCCGCAATAGCTCATTCGACGGGCGTCTCCAATTGTGGTTCATCCAGTTGAGGGCTGCCAGCCACGCTTCGACGATCCGGCAGTGGGAAGTTGATTCAGTGCTGGAAACCAACTACCTCAGGGCTGCGACATAACATGAAGCAAGCTGCCAAACCCCTCCCGTGTTGAAGCGATTTGCCGCTCTGAGTTGGCCTCTCCCCCTCTCCGCTTCATTCCATCCCCTTCACCCGCCCTTGTTCCTGCTTGCCTGTCGGTAAAGTTGTATACAATGGCAAACGTCTTCGCCGTTCAGATCTTCTTCATTGTCTTCCGAGAATGCCTGGAAGCCACCATCATCATATCGGTCCTCCTGTCCTTCCTCAAGCAATGTCTCGGAGGGCCAGACCAGGACAAGACCGTCTATAAACGCCTGGTAAAGCAGGTATGGCTTGGTTCTGCCGCCGGCATCGTCGTCTGCCTCATTATCGGCGGCGTCTTCATTGGAGTCTTTTATGGCCTCGGCAAGGACATATGGACCAAGTCGGAGGACCTCTGGGAGGGCATATTCTACCTGATCGCCGCCATCATCATCTCCGTCATGGGGCTGGCGATGCTGAGAATCAACAAGATGAAGGAAAAGTGGCGGGTCAAGATTGCTCAGAGCCTCGCCGAGCGAAACAAAGCCGATTCGTCGACATGGCTGGGAAGGTGGTCCAAGAGGCATGTCATGTTTATCCTACCATTCATCACGACGCTACGAGAGGGCGTTGAAGCCGTCGTCTTTGTTGGCGGCGTGTCTTTGAGCTTGCCGGCATCGTCTTTCCCGCTCCCTGTTGTCTGCGGGATAATCGCGGCGCTCATCATCGGCTACTTCATCTACCGAGGCGGCAACATGCTGTCGATACAGATCTTCCTGGTCGTCTCTACCATTGTCCTATATCTCATTGCCGCCGGCATGTTCTCCAAGGCAGTCTGGAGTCTGCAATATCATTCATTTGCCCGAGCCGTCGGAGCCGACGTGGCCGAGGCTGGCGACGGTCCGGGGTCATACAACATCAGAGACACGGTCTGGCACATCAATTGCTGCAACCCTGAAACCGACAATGGATGGGATGTTTTCAACTCACTCCTTGGCTGGCAAAACACTGCAACCTACGGATCGGTCATCTCATACAATGTGTACTGGATGTGTTTGGTATTCACTGTCACCTGCCTGCTTTACGAGGAGCGCACTGGTTCGTTGCCGTTACGGAAGCAAGTCCTGTCAGTCATGTCCAAGATTCCCGGGCTTCGAGGCTACGCCAAACGTAAGCAAAATGCGTCGAACGCCAACGCCAATGACTTGTTCAGGCAAGTTCAAAATGGAGGTCTGCTGCACAGCACAACTTAGTTCAATCCTACACTCACTGTATCTGAGCTGATGGAGTAGGGACTCGACGTTGTGGCGATGAAATGTGATTCTACATGTATTAATTCCAGACATGGGCTTTCGATCTTTAGGATGAGGTGCACGTATGAAAGTCTTCTACTCAAGCTGTGAAAGAACCGCAAATCTCCCGTTGATCTATCTTCAAAGTGAAAGAGGGCTTACTTGACAAGCAACCCAGTCTTCATGTCACCCCACTTCGCCGCATACAGATCCGCCATGTAGTGATTTCTCGGACTCCATACCCCCGTGCCAGCGCTCGGTAGGCTCTTGTTCATGCGCTTCAAGTACGTAGACGAGAGACTCATCATGGGTTTGACATTCATCTTTTCGGAACTGTCCAAGTGTGGTGTGGCAACCTTTGCATCTCTTTTCTTGAGCTCCCACATCAATCGGGTCAAGAGCTGGGCGGCACAATCGGCGCCAAGGGTCCACGATGCATTCTCGAAGCCCACTATGAAGACCAGGTTCGGCAGATCTTGAAGCATGCAGGCCCTCCAAGCAAACCTCCCGGCCATGTCTACCGGTTCGCCATCCAGTGAGAACTGGATGCCACCAGCAAACTTGACCTTGAGGCCCGTTGCGGTGACGATGGCGTCCGGGTTCAGAACGGCTCCCGACGTCAGTTTGATTGCGTCCTTGGTAACCGTGTCAATGATGTCGGTCATAACACTGGCTTTGCCTGATCTGATGGCTGCGAAGAAGTCGCCGTCCATGGAAGCGCAGACCCGCTGCTCCCATGGGTTGTAGCGCGGCTTGAAGTGAGGATCCCACGGGACATCCGGAGGCAGATGTTTGATGTTGACATATCTGATGAGTTTCTTGGCTGCCCCAGGGAAGCTTCTGCAGGCGACAACCATGAGGTAGCTTTGGACTATCCATATGATCCGGTTCAACCACTGGGCCGTGCGGCGAGGCAGAAGCGCAAAGATGAAGGCTGTGAGCTTGCCATATTTGGGAAGCGGAAAAATGTACGTTGGACTCCTCTGGAGCATTGTGACGTGCTTGACCTTGTCGGCGACGGAGGGCACGATGGTTATAGCGGTGGCTCCGCTGCCGATGACGACAATGTTCTTGCCTGTGCAGTCGTAGTCCTCGGGCCAAAACTGTGGGTGAATGATTTTGCCCTGGAAGTCGCTGATGCCTGGTATCACTGTCTCTAATGGCTGCTCATAGTCGTAGTAACCTGTGCCGAGGAGGATGAATCGGGAACGATAGACGCTGGGCTTCTCCTGTCCGTGCTCTCGGGCGGCTACTTCCCAGCACTTGTCTCTGGGGATCCAGTTGGCCGACGTGATCTTGTGTCGGTATCGGATATGTTTGTCGATTCCCGCGGACTTGGCGGATTGAATCATGTACTCCTTGATGTCCGGGCCCATGGCGAGCGTCTCCTGCTTTGGCCAGGGACTCCACTCGAAGCCAAATGTGAATATGTCCGAGTCGGACCTTATGCCTGGGTAGCGAAATAGATCCCATGTGCCGCCAATCGAATCCCGTCCCTCGAAGATGGCATAGGACGTGCCCGGCGGTGCCTGCGTCTGGATGCGATACGCAGCATTGATGCCGGAAATGCCTGCGCCGATTATGACAACGTCAAAGTCGGCTACACTCGTCGTTTTCTCCAGGCTTTTCGCCATGGTCGCGAAATCGCGACGCTGAGCAGACCGCAGGCTGAATCAAATGGGAATATATCTACCGTAGGGAGACGACAGTCGTCTGTCAAACTTCGGATGGGGCAACCGGCAACGCGACAGCCAAAGAGTCTCGGACGGATGCAGCTTTGTAGTCGCAAAGCCGGCGCATATCCTTCGCGACAGCGAAGGTCGACACACTTGGTCGTCTTCACATGGGAACGGGGTCGGCCGCATTATTCGCACCCGAGCCCACTGGTGCACGGCACCACGGGCCATTGGGTCAAAGCAGTGGCCCGTAATGGTGCAACACGTCATGATCAGTCGACTGATTGGGGAGCCATTTGGGCCAGGGTAGACACATGGGGTAGACCCCACCGATTGTACCCTTGAACCCTGCGAATCCTGATCAGACCGCACCAATCGTATCATGCCTCCATTACGATTTGGGCGCGACTGGTTGGGGCATCTGGGTTGAAGTGTCAGAAGGCCCAAAAACTACGTTTGTACCGTGGCAACTTTGCATCAACAACGGCGCTGACCTCGGCAACCTGGCTTTACAGATCGTTTGGGCAGACAAACATCACGGCGCCAAGTGGACGCGGCCAAAAAGCTAGTGAAACTACGGCGATGCGATACGGACAATGGGGGACGGTACCGATGTTTGAAGCAAGCCTTACCGGCCAGTGTTGGACAGGTTCAGCATGCAAGTACGAATCGAGTTGAAAAGTGTCAAGATCACTTACATTATTCTTGCCTGCATTTCCGCGCGATGTTACAATACAAGAACATGTTACATTGTAAAGATGTCGTATGGGAGACGCGACGACGCGCAACCAGTCGCTAGAGATTTGTGGCAGCTTTGCCTATCACATCTCTGACCATTACTTGCAACCACGTCGGCCACCCTCGAATGCCGGAGATAGCCACCATGTTCTGTGGAAGAATCACCTGCCCGCCTCTCCTGCTAAAGACTTGGCCCACGATGGCGTCGGAAACCTGCTCAGGCGTGAGCAGCTTCATGCCCTCGGCCTCGAGCGCATCCGCAAAGTCCTCGACGAGCGGGGTCCGCACAAAGTTGGGATGCACAACAGAAGTCAGGACGTTGTCGGCCTTGTAGACCTGCTTGAGCTCCGTCGACAGGGACTCGTGAAAGGACAGCGCAGCCGCTTTTGTAGCCGAGTAGTCGGCGCCTTTCGCGAGCGCCACGAAGGAGGCGATGCTCGCCACCGTGACAATGTGGCCCTTGTTGCGCTGGATCATGCGCGGCAGGAACTGCTGCACTGTGGTCCAGTGCGAGAGGCAGTTGACGTGGAAAGTCTTGTTGAGGAACTCGGGCGTCATCTTGAGAATGGGCATCGGCTTGGTGATTCCGGCGTTGTTGATGAGGATGGTAGGATGCCCCAGGTCTCGGCGGACGGCGTCCGCGGCTTCAGCGACAGACTCGGGTGATGTGACGTCGCACTTGTAGAAGCGGATATAGGAATTACTCTCAAAAGACTTGGGGAGAGGCTGAATGTCCAGGATGGCGACGGTGACCTGTCGACGAACCAGCCTCTCGACGATGCCGTGGCCGATGCCGCTGCAACCCCCGGTGACGACGGCAATCTCGTATGGCCAGTCCCAGCCCTTGGCCGCTGTCATACGCCAGCAATTGGCCGCCATGGAGTTGAGAGCATCGTTGACGGCACGCACAAGGCCGAGGCCAAGCAGGACCTGGAGGACGGTTTTGGCAAGCCCAAGGTCATACGTCGGCGGAAGTGACAACTTCCTCAGCGCAGCATTTCGAACATGGTCTGGCGCCGCAACGAGCGCCAGCAACAGCGATCCGGAGACAACCGGCGAAAGAAGGGCCTGCTGCAGGTAGTGCAGAGCCTTGAAAGGCGGCGACTCTATGGCTCGCAACGCAAAGGGCATGACGACGGTCTCTGGGATTCGTGTCGTTGCGGTTCGGAGCAAAGGGGAGGAGACGAGGTCGAATATGAAGTCATTGGTAGCATCGCAACGAGAAGCAGAGCCTTGAAGCCGTTTGTAAGTAATTGCCCCGGGCGTCCGGTCCCCGGATTGCATATGCCGACCGGGTGTTGCCTCGGCTCCCTGCGCTAGGGTACCGGACCCTCCCGTGGGTATCCGTGTCCCCTGCGACTGTGGGTAAGGGTCAGGGGGCCCCCTGAACTGGGTAATAAGGGGGTCTCAGGTCTCGACTCTCTTGTCCCTGTCGAACTGATCCGCCCCCACACCAGAAGTTCGCTCATACATGTATGCTGACAGCTGCAGTAGCTTTACTGCGACGCTCAACGCACGGCCGATCGGGGCAACAGCTGCATCCGGCTGCCGTTGTACAGCAGTCTTGCCGTCTGTCCGACAAATCGAGTTTCGCGGCCCACCGCGCGGCCAGCTCCACCGGCGACATGTGGTCGGAACCTCAAGTCTGGTGATCCATTCCCACACGGACGTCTGCCCTTGGTCGGAATACATATAGAGAACGTGGCGACGCTGAATGCCGCAGCCTGACTGCTGTTCCTGTTGCTGATGTCCAGGCTGTGCAAGTCGCAACTCATTGAATCACCCTACCCTCCCATCATTTTTCACCAAGCAGTCTTTCATATCCTTCAGAGACTGCAAGTCAGCAAGTCGCAACGCACGAGCGTCCAGCCATCATGGCTACCAAGCCTAACCCAAAGGACTCGATGAAGTCCACCTGGCGAACCGGCGACAAAAGCAAGTGGACTTTTCCCATGCGGATGATCGATCGGGTCAACGGATGGCATGTCGAACTAGATGTTCCGGTTCCAGTTCACGCCAAAACGGACAAGCTGCCATATTTGGGTCAGACGCCACAGCATCTCTGGGTTCTGTTCTACGCCTTCATCCCCATCGCTCTCCACCAGGCATGGCTGTCATCCACCGGCAGCCAAGGCCTGAACGTGATTGCCGTCTTCACCATATACTTCAACGCCTTCAACGCAGTCGTCATCCGCGAGGTCCACATCCTGCGTCGCCTCGGGCACAAGCACGGATTCCTGGATGGCGATGTCCACGAAAGGGATGATGTGCCCGACGTCGGCGTTGGCAAAGTCGTGTCCAGTATTTTCAAGACTACGGGCAGTCGCATCGCCATGACCATCTACTTCACCTACAATGCCAAGACGGCACCGGTGGCTGCGTTGACAGACGTGACCTGGTGGCTATGGCTGGCCTTGGACATTGGCCTCTACGCCATCATCCTGGACCTTTGGTTCTACATCTACCATCGCGTCATGCATGATAGCCGCTTATGGCAGTATCATCGGACGCACCACTTGACAAAGCATCCCAACCCGCTCCTCACGGCCTACGCGGACCACGAACAAGAATTCTTCGACATGGTCGGAGTGCCCTTTATGACGTATTTTACGTTTCGGGCCTTTGGGCTGCCGTTGGACTTTTATCAGTGGTGGCTGTGCCACCAGTACATAGCCTTTGCAGAGGTCTTTGGGCACTCCGGGCTGCGAGTACATTTGACGCCTCCCAGCACCTTAAACTGGCTGTTGAAGGTTTTCAACGCCGAGATTGTGATTGAGGATCATGATCTGCACCACCGCAAGGGATGGAGAAAAAGCCACAACTATGGCAAGCAGACTCGACTGTGGGATCGAATCTTTGGGACCTGCGCTGACCGCATCGAGTCGATTCCGGCCAACATTGACTATGTGAATCAGGCGACTATGCCCATCTTCTAGTCTATCTCAGCACATCTCTTCAATATTGGTCACCCGGTTTGATCAACACATGTAACGAAAGAATGTCTGTCTCCTTGACGTATCAAGCAAAAGCTGGTCTGGAACAGATTGTCGCTGCGCGGGTTGTGTTAGAATAGAATGTCAATATCCCAGACACTCTTCGAGCTGAATCAGGACGAACGGGTTACTCGTTAAACGCAATAGCAATTCCATTAATGCACTGTCAAGAGACTATTCGCAGATGATTCATTCGGACGAAACTCCACCGACCGACACTTTGCTACACAAATCTCAGACAAGATATTCACCAAGCCGACATATCGACTGCATCTCTAAATATTGTTCCCCCTCCTGCCTGGCTACTATACTGCTCGAAAAGCTACAAGACGAGCAAAAGCGCTTCCTTGCCTCGAAATCACGCCGTGACGGTGCCATTCGCCTTCGTTTGACCGTACCACTGCACAGGAGCTCCGCCCCGAATGTTGCCCTGACGGTCGTAAAGAGATCGAGCACGAACGTAGGGGTCAAGTTGCCAGTAGCTCTCCTTCAGCTGTGCAGCGACGCGATGTCGCTCGGCCTTGGCCTCGTCACCTTGCTCGCCGCCGGGGTGCAGGATCCACTTCTCAGTCGCTACCTCGAATTGCTTCGCAAGCTCCGCCCGGATCTTGAGGAGACGGTCCCGGGTCTCCACGTCCTTCATCTTGTCGTTTTCGCCGGGCGCGGGCTCTTCGTAGCAGTATTCCCAGTCCTCGTCGCCGCCGAGCTCCTTGATCAACTGGTCAGGGGCAATAAACTCCTCGAGGCCCTCCCTGCCGTACGTGAAGTTGACCTTGGCTGCGACGACTGGATCAAGCCAGCCGTGGATGATTGTCCATATTCCTGGCGAAGAGTCAGCAATCTCGCCTCGGCACAGCGTCGCTGCAACGGAGCATACCTTTGAACACCCAAGGGGCGTTGTGGATGAGAATGACTCCCAGGGACTCGGGGTAATTACTCTCGAAGCACTTGATAATGAATTTGACGGGTGTATAGTCCATATTCGCCAGGGAGAAGCCGGACAGGTCAAAGATGAGACACGCCGTCTCAACAGGAGCATCCATCGCCAAACGAGCCGTCTCGATGAGATAGGTCGTGTACCTCTCAATGCTCTCCACGCTCTGATCAGACGCTTTGTGCAGACGAGCCCGTACAATATTGATTGGTCGGTTTTCCCTATCGATGCCATGGAGAATGCTCTTTCCCATCCGCATCTGCTTCATAAAGTCGTGTCCCATTGTCTTGTCGCCAGTCTTTTCTTCTCGAACAGCGGCTTCTTCGCCATTCTTCATGATGTCGTCGTCTATGTGAGCTTCACTGCATCTCCACTTCATGGCAGTGAACATCATCATCAATGACCTTTCGACATCCCATTTGCGGGCGCGCAAGAACCTCAATGCCAAGACATCCGGATGGTCGTGCTTGATGGAGTCCAAGACCATCTCGCGGACCGACTCTGGGGTCTGCGGGGCCAAAAGCTCATGCAACTGCCTCGTCATGCCAGCTTCGGATCCATCGCTGGCGGACGTAGAGTCCGGATCCGTTCCATTGGCGGCTTTGGACGGCGATTCGCCTTCTCCCCATCGCAAGAAGCCGAAGCGTGATTTCTTCTGAGGAGGCTCGGGCTTTGGTGTAGGCTCAGCCTTGACGGGGACCGCAATTACGGGAGCTGACCCTTGAGTCTGGTAGGAGTTGTATAATTTGAAGACGGTCTGCCACAGTTGGCGTAAGTTTGCTTCCTGCTCGGGAGTGAGATTCCCCAGGTGCCCATCGGGGGTCTGAGTCGCCATAGTTTCTGATGCCTGGAAGCCGCGACTGCTTGCAGAGAACTCGGATCTTGTGGTCCGCAAGGCTTATCAACGGTTTCTAAGCGTTGGATGTGAAGAAAATATCTAAAGATGAGCTAGCGAGAGTTGGGCGGCGCGGCTCCTATACTCGGCGGGGCCGGAGGCCGTCTGTGGGTTTAGTACGCTGCGCAAGCTTGCTGGAGCTACTCGAACACGATGGAGACCTTGGGAGCTTCAGGGCGGCCGTGACCCATTGACTATATGTCTTGCGACGACTCTCATAGACTTCGACCTGATACATGGCTCGTGAAGATTAACGTAGCGGCCGAGGCTCAGGAGTCAGGACACGTTGGAGAGGGGAATCGAGGCTAAGCTTGCGATTGGCTTTTTCCCAATCTGGGGATTGAGTTCAGGGCAATGTGGAGAGAGGCCCGAGCACTGCGGGGGAGGCCCTGAGATCTGCATTGCCCCGAGGACCAACAAAGGTTGAGCTGGGATCCCTCTGATGACCAACAAACGTGGGGGCGGTGCAGAGGCATGTGCGTGTGCGCTCACGATTCGAGTTGCGCGTCTTGCGACTGGTCGCTGGCAAGACCTTGCCAGTTCCGCCCTCCAGCCGCCTTTAGCGAGCAAGTGCCAATCTAACGGGCGGCTCATCTGACAGCCAAGCCGTGGCTAAAAGGCTCCTGCATGGAGGCGCAGTGCTCACCTTGCCCTGCATTTACGTACAGGTAGGCTTGTGACGGTGTCACAACTGCGCCGCCCACGTGCGGTGATTATTCCAGCGCTGAAAAAACACTTGCCAAGAACTTATCATAGTAGAGCGATGACGAGGCAATTTCGAGCGGCATGTTCTCGAGCAGCAGGAGACTTCTATAGAAGACTATCACGGCCTGATTGTCCTGCTCTGTGTCGCTTCGCTTACAGCTTCGCCTTGGTCTGGACCGTCTTGAGGACGGGTTCAAGCTTCAGCGCCTTCATAATTTCTCCCTTGAGCTTGAGCTTGCCCGTCATGAAGAGCCGCTGAGGGGTGGCTTCCCCGAGAACAAGCTTGCCGAAATTCTCGTCGGAAAGCATGAGAGTGACTGGTAAAGAGGCGACGTTAGCATGAGGCGAGAACGCTCACTGTCAACTGGCCCAACTCAGTTTCCAAAAGTGCTCGAGTGAGTGAGAGTGGAAAGAATGGCTTACCATTAGGCTTGTCGCTGGTACCCTTGCCGACGCGGCCGGTTTCTTTGAGATCGACATGCCAGCTTTCGGTCTCGCCGGCCTGATTCTTCAGAACAAACGCAAAGATACCGTTGCCCTTTTTGATGGCATCATGGACTTCGTCTTGGTTGTCGCCGAGTGCCTCGTTGATGGCGTCAAAAAGAACAGAAGCAGGGAATCGGTCTAATCGACGGGACGTATGGTCAGTAGAATGTCCCATTTTGCGGCTTCTCAATGACAGTGTGCATGGTCACCAGAGAGGCTAAAGAGGCGCGGAGCAATTGACAGCTCATGTCAATTGCCCTCGGTGTCGTTTGAATGGGCGCTTCTTGCCGTCACTAACAGTCATGATGACAACGTGTTCGCTGGAGGCTGAGACGATTAGCTCTGTAAGCGAGTTCCGAATGCGCAGTGACGGTTAGATAAAGACGCGAACGAATGGTACGACTCTTTGACGAGAAATGTCATTATACTGGATTTAAAGATGCTATCCTTGATGGCCTCGGTCGGAGAACATGAGCCAGGACGGCAATGCATGGCGTGCTGTAGTTGGCCGTGGTCGCTCTGTGCAGGCTTCCCCGCAACATGAAGCGCACACGGCCCGGAGGAGCTTAACCCAGGTCGTTGCTCCGAGTCTCCGACCATGCGTCAGGCGTCCTCGCCTTACTATTCTAGTACCTGGTTGACTCGCAACGCGCTGGCACACAGTCCGATTATCAAAGCCTTGCATCTTGCAGTTAGACTCTTGAAGATGAATGCGGGGCCCCATTTCGTGATTATACCCCTACTCAAGAAGCGATCCTCGACCTGCCGCAGAATGACACCATCCTAACTAATAAACAACAAACTCAGCAATTGTTGCTCCCGTCATACCGTCGCTCATATCACATCCCGCACACCCATCCACCGTGAGCGCTACCCACTCGCCGGTGAAGACCGTCAAGTTGGAGTTGAGCACAAAGTTGGTAGTGTTGGTCTTCACCGGCACGACCTCTACGCCGGTCTGCGGAGGAGCAGTCATGTTGGACCCCATGATGGTCAGCTGGGGGCCCGTCCCCGTCCCGTTGCCGTTGTTTGTCGCGTTGTAGAACCAGACGGCAGCGTTCATCGGGGGCCTCGCACCAAAGTCAAAGTAGATGCCAGAGACCTTTTGCGGCGTGACGCTCGACGTGTTGACCAGCAGCCTCGAGGCGTTTTGGGTCATCGGTTGCCAGCTGGTCGCGACAGCTCCATCATTCGCCCCCTCTGGGATCTGTCCAGCGACGTAGTCATCGGGCGACGTGGCTGGCAGGCATTGCAAGATGTTATTGGGGTACGTCGAGTTCACCCAGTACAGCCGATTCGGGATGGTGACGGTTTGGTTGACGCCAATGGTATAATTGGTCTCCGTGCCGTCTGCCGAGCCTACGGTGAATGGCATGCTCATTCCAGCAAATGTTTGGTTCAACATCATTGGAGGAGGTATCCGTGTTAGCTGCGTGTCGGTCACGTTCATGACGGCCTGGAAGGCGACGCCTGCGTAGTAAAACGTCCGGACCTTGAGGTTGGGAATCTGTGGCGGCAACGACGGCGAGAGGTACAGAACGGAGCGGTCGGTGCGGATGCCCAAGAACCCAAACGGGCTAACCTGCAGCGCGCCACCATGGCCCGTGAGAAACGGGAAAGCTGGATTCGTGCCGCCATTGATGCTCGGGTCATCAACCAATTGTTCCGAGAACTGGTACCATGGCTCGCGAAGATATGGAAGAAAGGCCTTGAGCGTGTAGGTGTACGCGGCGCAACCCGACGGAGACACGGCATTGGCGTCAATGGCAAAGGCGCTGAACGTCAAGGCCGGGCCATTTGGCGATTGCTTTATAGAGTACTATGGAGCATTAGCTTGGTCAAGTCTTGACGCGCTTTTACCAGACTCACATAATCGAGATCGGTCAGCGAGTTGTTGGCCGTGTAATTCATGGTATACGCAAGCGGATACGTCATCAATACAACATCGGCCTGCTTCACCTCGACGGAATTGTTCATGTTCTGGTACTCGAGTGTAATGTTTGACGCGGCCCGCGGCAAGGCAATGTTCTCGGCAATGGTTGTCCAGGTGTCGTTGACCGGCTGCCCAAGAGACATCAGATAATCATTGACCCGCATGAGAAGCTGGCTAGCCGACGCAATCGTAAACGAAGGGTTGTCTACATTGTTGGCGTACTCGTCTGGGTCCGTGGCGTTGTGTAGCCAGTAGTAGCCATCCGTCTTGTTGTACCGGAGGAGGTTGGCGCTCATCTCTGCAACGCTGAGAACGACCTGCTCCGGCCCGTTCTTGAACCACGTCTCGTTTTTGGTCACGTTGTACAGCTGAAGCAAGTTGAACGCAATGTCGTAGTTTAGGTGGTACTCGTAGTCGATGCAAGGACCCGTCGCAGTGCAATTGCCGTAGCGGCCAGCCGTCCACGAGTACAGGGCGCTGCCATTCGGGTACCCGTTGAAGGCGGCGTTGTCCAACGCTTGGGCATGCTGTTTGACTCTGAAATTCGCAATCTGCTTGGCATAGTTGGGGAATGCCAGATTGAGACTCGGTGCCATCCATGTGTCGGCATCCCAAAAGATGAGGCCTGCGTAAGAATCAGACGCCAACCCACCAACAGCCACCGAGTTGTCATTGAGCCCGCTTCCGTCGGGTTGCAGATTCTGCAAGAGCTGAAACGTGCTCGCGACGCTGGCAATCTGCAAGATCTGTATGTTGGGGTCATCCGGCAGAGTCCCCGTCACCGGGTCGGTGAAGTTGTCAATCGAGTCGGAAGTCATCAGGGCACCCCATGCCGCCGAATGTTGGGCGACGAGGGCATCCCATCCCAGAGACTTGGCACGGGATGCTGCGCTCTGAGCAACGGTACGGGCCTCAGGGAACTTGTCCGTAGAAGCGACACCGATATACTTGTAAAACGTCGCTGGCTGGCCTTGCTTGAGTTGAATGTCAAAGGTCTGCCCAATAGTCGTCTCATTCGTACCCATGAACGTTTCGTTTGCCATTCTCGGCTTACCCGAGGACGCAAAGTCGGCCACGGATACCACCCAGCCGGTGACGTTTGCCAGTCCATCCGGATGCACAGACGAGTATATGCTGGTTTCATTCGTACCGTTCCCCTGGCCCTTGCCGGCCAGATAGCTTCGCACTGCGCTGCGTCCATCGAGCAGGTCCGTGGCAGTCCCGTTGATGTCCGCTGTGGAGTTGATGGTCGCTTTGCATGCTATCACATTGGCATAGTTTCGGCTAAAGATGACGCTAAAGGTGACGTCAAACGAGGCCGCGGAATCCGTGGGCTTCCAAGTGTAGGACCACTCGGTGACGCCAGTACTCATCGTCACCTTTTGCGTGTAGTTGGAGATTGTCGTGTTGGTGACGGAGCCGTCGAGATATTGCGAAGAACCAAACGAAAACACAATGGCCGTCGGATGAGGAATTCCCGCGATGAACGAGTCATATCCATACTGCGTCAGCCACGGGTAGTTGCTCTGGCTGCCATTCTTTTGCACGTTGTAGAACCCAGAGATTGTGGAAAAGGCGATGCGCGGATCAAACAATGGCCAGCCGTTGGTTGGCGGTGGACCTGATGGATCCGTTTCGTTTACATCAATGTCGTAAAAGGGCCCAGCGGCAGCAAGCGAGGCTCCCACGTAACCGTTGGCAAGGGACATGCGCGACTGGTACTGGGCCGGGATGTACGTCGTCGCCGTCAATGACCAGTCAGTCTGGTTCCACGTCGCGAGGTTGCTGGTCGTCGAAAAGTCCAGCGCTGCAGCTGCACAGCGCAGCATGAGCGCAATCAGCCAGATGGACGACATGATGCACGGTGAGATGCTCAACTAGGCGCATGGGAGATGGGATCTTGAAGCCGGTGCGACCGCCAGCGTCTGGAGTTGCGCAACGGTTTATTTCATTCACACGCAACACAGTATCACGAGGAGCCTCGCACGACGTAAGCGGCGTGGGAGTTTGCAGCTGTTGCGGGGGAATAAAGTTTACCGCCCGTCGTCCAAGCCGCTGTCATCTGCGCAGTCGTCCATCTCGGGGGCGACGCGAGTCATGCTTGTTGCCCGATTGAGATGTCCCGGCGCTGTCGAGTCCGGGGCCCCAGCCGGTTCCAAGGTGGATGGTCCAAGCCACCGCGCTACACAGACCTGGAATCTTTCGTTCCTTGGACTTCATCCGGCCGTTTCTGAGACGCGAAACCTGCTTTCTGGCCGGCAAGTCATGGCGCGCTCGGCTCCGAAATCGAGCTTTCGTTGTTCTCTGAGCAGACTCGGAGGGGCCTCTTCATGGAATGGCTCGCTGCGTAGTGGCACTACCTGCCAAACCTTATCTGGTAGTCTCATGTAATGTATACCAGCGTCGGTTGACCGGCAATGAACTCGATGGCGACGGGGCCATGGGCATGTTTAGCCATGCGTAGGCGCCAGCTCGCAGTGCCTCACCGTCACAACCAGTATAACGGGTACATGTAGGCAAAGCCTCCGCGGACTCGCCGGATAATGGCACAGTTGTTCGGATCGTCACAAGTTGAAGAATCTTTATTACACGATAAAGCCATTGCCTTGGCTACATCAGGTACGAACCACACGGCCGTGATCTTCGAACCAGTCCGACATTTTCCTGAGGGCACTCACACCTTCGCCCTTTGTTGCGATGTCGCCAATCACAAATAACGCCTCAATCTGTCGCGTGACGGCGACATTGAGTCTTCTCGGGTACGTAATGAAACTTGCCTTCTGGTCCCGACTTACGCACAGGACCAGGACGATGACATCTCCTTCTCGGCCTTGGAAGGAATCGACTGTATGGCACTCTACCCCGTCAAGGCCCGCATTTCGGACCTCGGCGGCAAGACGACGCTTGTTGAGGGCGTACATGGTGACAATCTTCACCTTGTCAGCGGTGATCAGGCTCTCATCAATGAGCTCGTGAATGATCTTTACGGCAAGCGCATTCTGACCGGGGTTTTCTCGCGATTGCGTAGCATCATCGTACTCGCACTCTGAGGATGTAGAGAAGAAGACCGGCCAGATCTTGCCGGTCTCGGAAGCGAGGGAATGCTTCGTCGTGACCCAGGTCTCAATACCAACTCCGACGGGGTGGCACTTCAAAGCAGCCTGCTCCCCGTACGAGAACCTCCCCTTCACATCGCGGTAGAATACTTCCAATGGCATGTCGAAAAGCCCGTTTGCCATGCGATGCTGCTTGTCGAATGTGAAGACCGGCTGTTCGGCAAGGCTCAAATGCTCCAAGATGGAGACTTGCCCGTCTGGACCAAATCTGTTGAGAGGATTGCCATCTGAGTGGAGAGAATAGTCGGCGGTCAACAAGGTCGGCTCTAGTTGCTTCGTATCGCCAGCGAGGACACATGGACGTCCTGTGTTTCCCCAGATGGAAATTGCGCTCGCACGACTCATCGCGCCAGCCTCGTCGAGAATCACCACATCACTGAGCCGATTGAGCTTGTGGAAAATTCTGTCGTCGGCGAGTTCAGGTGTAGTTGCGATGACGGACGCGGAGAGGCCGATTCTGTGCATGAGATTTAGGAGGGACGCTTCAGGGCAGTGACCCTCCCCTTTACCGTACTCTTGCCAGGTCATGCTGCCACGCGCAAGGGCACGGATCTTTGTGAATTCCTTTTGGCCAACAATGGACGTTTCAATGTCAAAAAGCGCCTGGCTTGACCTGGTGCCCAGAGCCGGGATGTCACGACCGCTGTACCCCAACACCTGGAGAGTGTAGTAGGCGAAGGAGTTGGTCAAAGTCCAAGCAGAAGGGATCCAGATGCCCGCGTCGTCACGCAAATCTCGTCCTCCTCTGACAGTGCGCAAGATGTCAAAGACCTTTGTGAGTTCCTTGCGCCATTGAAAACCGCGCAACACGAGCGCATAGCGAAGATCGATATCAGGACGTTCCACCGCGAACCTGTCGACAAAGTTGTTCCATGTCGCCGCGATTCGGTCGCAAATGTTCGTGACTGCCACATTTGTAGGCGACGAGACGTAGATCATTTCATTTTTGGCCAGCAGGCAGGCCGCAATGACACTCGTCGCCAGGGTTTTCCCAGAGCCGGCAAAGCCAGACAAGAGCAGCACTCCAAGCGGAGCCGACCTGATAAAGTTGAGGAAGTCGTCCCGAGTAGAAATGTCAACTGCTTTCATGATTCCAGTGAGCACATCGGGATCGATGCCTTGTGTCAGGTCAATGATTGGGGGCGCCGGCATGCCGAGCGGCCGGCCGCCAAGGTCCAAATTTGCGATGGCGGCGGTGACTTGGTCAAGCTTGACATGGGCGGCAGGGAGCGCCAATTGAGTGCATGATCGCCAAAACCCATGTCCGAGCATCAGGTCAAGGAAGAATCGTCTGAGCAGCGCAATGCGATACGTGCGCGAAGAGTTTGATGGTCGTAGCCTTGCCAGAAACATCTTGTGGGCGTTGTTGATGTCGGCATCTTCATCTTGGCTTTCGTCATCTTCACCGCTGACAAACCGGTCATGGTCTTCTTCCTCCTTGTGTGTTTGCCATGGCAAGGGGAATGCCTCTGCTGACGGCAACAGCCTGGCAGCGCCGGATACCCGAATCTTGTCAGTCTTGACCATGCTGCCGACAGCAGCCGGCCTTTGGGCTTTTGGAACAAGAGAGTTGTCAAACCACAGGCGGACGAAGCCCTACTTCTCTATGCCTGCAGTGTGAGCTCGATGCCAGTTGGGGAAGCTGGTGGACAAGACACCCCTCTCCGGTGGACCCTCGCGCCGGAGGCGCAGAACCAGCCAAGTCCCGGCCTGGGCAGTCAAACCCTGAATCACCGATCTAGATTGTATCAAAGCATCCCAGACTGACTCGGTTGCTCCGTTCTTGGGCTTGACGAGGACCGAAAAGGGATATGCGCTCTTGCAAAGCCGCTGCCACGACAGCTCAAGCTTCCCATACTGAGATGTTGATTAGTCAAGGCTTTTGTACACGTCCGCGGATTGCAGGAGGCTCAAGAATGCATCAAGGCTTGTTGGGCTTCGAAGTGATGAAAGTGTTTGTTGAGGGTGAAGTTGGGTGGGCAAGGGAAAGCAAACCACAAACAAACGTACCAATTCCCCGGCGATGTCGACCACAGCATAAAACTGTCTAGGGTTGTTCTTGATCGGAATCAATGCCGCGTGAAAATCCACGGTGCCAATTCGCTCGACATCACAAAAGTGCCAGTAAATGTCCTGAACGTGCGGTTGCGTGAGACATGTGACGATGTCATTAGCACTGTCAAACGCGTAATGCGCGGCGTATCGCCGGCCATGCTGCGCGGGCACCATTTTCTTGTATCGAGCCATGTCGAATGAATGCCTTTGTCATGTCAATAAGCGGTAAGGTTGCAAAGATATGGTCAGACTTACTTGTCGCCGTAAGTGTACCCCATCCAGCGAGGGGCAGAAGCCACCTTTTCCATGAACTCGGACACAAGTTTGCCCTGCAGTGTAAAGAAGGAAAAGGAAGTCGACTGAAGGATTTCGGGAAGCGACTCGATTCCGAGTATTGGTGCATCTCCATTCATCCAGGACATGGTTTCTTCGTCTGAGCTCGCGAATGACTTTCGAAAGCCCTCGACGAAGAGACTATGGCCGGAATGTATGTCAAACACGATATTACCAAGCCTGAGGTCTTTTGCGTCCAAACCCAGCCGCTTCTTGATTCGATGGTTGATCTTATCTTTAAATGGTGCCACCGCCCAGTCGAAGTGGTTGTTTGGCAGCCTAGCTGTAAGAACGAGCTTCGAGTCTCCACGATTAGTGACAGCATTGGAGTCAACGCGGCTCGTTCCGGCTGGTCGGTCCATTGGTACGGTCAGCTGGAAGCCGACGAAAGACTGTGACTCCTTGCCATGAACAGCGATGATTTTGACTCCGATCTTGCTGTCTTTGATGACATCGCTGCCGATGAAGACACTCTCATCAAGATCCAGGATCATGGCAACGTCGAATGTTCCAGCCCTAAAACATGCCTCGTCACTTTGTGCGGCACGGTGCCAGCCAGGGTCCAGAGGAGGGAGAGCGGCCATCTGGAAGATAGTTAGCGATTTCCGGGGTGATCATGTGTGGAGGCGTACCGTAGTAGATGGTGAGTCGATTGGCGACGAACGCCGAGATCATCCATGAACCAAGGCGAGATGCTTAGTTGTGGGAAAGGTTATAGGGAAAGGAAAACAAGAAGAGAGAGGGAGGTGAGGCAGGTGAAGGGGAGTGCACTGCACTGGTGAACACAACAACTTGGAAAAGTGGGACTGATATCGCCTGTTGCCTAATCTACAGCTGTTCAGGCACCAACAAACGTGCTGGCAAAGGACCATGAATGGCAGCTGCGAACTGTAGCACTGTGAGCTCGCGGTCTGGGCAAGGCAGATGTCTTGCACAGACCTATTCTTTGCTTCAACAATAGCAGTGTTCAATGTCTACAGCTAAAGGCAAAGCAGGTTGGAAATGCAGTGTACAAACATACATCTCACCAACAACTCTTCACGTGACCTCGGGTTGCTACTCTGAGGCTGCTTTCTATCTTAGTCTTCCAGCAGCGCCATAATAAAACACTTGTTGGTTGCAACGTGGTGCTGGTTGGCATCTTGTGTTTGCGCAGCACTCTGTCAGTGATCAGTTACATCGATGGACGAGCTGGCAATTGAACTACTGGCGCTCCAAGCCATATCAGTAGTCGACATTCAGCAAGATGCTCACGCTGACGGCCAACGTCTCGAAGAT
The DNA here is from genome assembly GCA_024340015.1 of Tolypocladium ovalisporum. Taxonomy (NCBI): domain Eukaryota; kingdom Fungi; phylum Ascomycota; class Sordariomycetes; order Hypocreales; family Ophiocordycipitaceae; genus Tolypocladium; species Tolypocladium ovalisporum. The sequence continues at coordinate 183,287 of JALHBZ010000102.1, forward strand.
GACCCCTGCAGGACTTGGCTGTTCATGTCTGTGCGGCGTGGACACCCCGATCCGGCCCCGTCTGGGGTACATGTAAGAAAGCCGCTAGCTCCCCTCTCGCGGAGCAACTTTCACCTCCGGGGCTAATTGCACCGAGCAAATGCGCACAGGTCAGCCTGGATACGAGGACTAGGCAATGCCCCGAAGAATCGCATCTCAAGTGGCTGCGATATCTGGTTAGTGTGGCCGCTCCTGCATGTGAGGCAATCGCCACCACGATCTGAACCGAGGCTTTGCAATGACAGCGCGGGGTTCAAATATATATGAGGCACGCCCTCGTTGTGTGCCGTCTCGAACGACTTGAGCTCACCACACACCATCTTCATTCCCTTGACGCCCAGCATTGGGCAGTGCAGCCCATCATGGCCTCCACGGGGACTACCCACACCGTGGCTGCAGCGTCCACGCAGCCAGTCACCTCGCGCTTCTCGAAATGCCCCGTCCCAACCGACCTCTCGGGCCAGCCCATTCCCCAGAACCAGCGCTGGCTGTATTCGCCTGCCGCCCTGGCCAACGGCAAGCTTCGCTCCCTCACCGCGAGTGCTGTTCTCATCGGCACCTTTGTGGCTTTCAACTCGTCGGCCACCGGCCACCGGTTCTACAATCACCTTGACAAGACGTACGGCGAATACAACTTGAACCTGTGGGGGACCTTTATCGTCACGTCCGTCTTTTACTGGACATGGGCCGCCGTGTTTGCCATCCCCGACTTGACCGGGTGGCCTCGGTGGCTGTTCAAGTACAAGACGCAGCCGTTCGTGCGGGTGGATGGCCGCCAGTACCTTCGCATCGCGACAGTCGCGCTTCGCAATCAGATAGTCGTGGCGTTGCCTCTGACGGCGGTACTCGCCTTCCTACGTCCGAGGTCAGTTCATCCAGCCGCATTGCCATCTGCCCTCCAGACCGTTGCCACCGTCTTCCTCGACGTCCTTTGCACAGAGTTGGGCTTCTACTACGTCCACCGCCTGTTTCATTCCAAGTTGCTATACCCGAGGTTCCACAAGCAACACCACGAGTTCACGGCACCCGTCGGTCTGGCCTCGACGTACTGCACGATGACGGAACATCTGTGGTCGAATCTGCTCCCCAACTCCATCGCGGTCATGCTCGTCCCCCATCACTGGTCGCAAATGGTCTTTACGTTCCTCTTCCTCGAGTATGGCACGATTGTTACCCACAGCGGGTATTCCGTCCCGTTCATGCCCAATAATCTTCAACACGATTTTCACCATTACGCCTTTGACGAGAATTTTGGCCCGATCGGCCTCTTTGATGCAATTCACCAGACCAACCAGAAATTCAAAAAGACGTTGCAGGAAGCAACCCTTCGGACAGGAGGAGATGAAGAGAGGGCCCGCAAGCTGGTACTCGAGAGACTAGCCAGGCTCGAGGTGGAGCAAGGAGGTAGCTATTTGCGAACAAAGAGAATTAACAAAAGATGACTTTCTCATTGATATCTTTTCGTATGCGCAGGCTGTACCATGGAAATTCGTAATGCCCCACGATGATATCGGCGATATGCTGTACCGTCTATACGTGGTTGCTAGATCCTGAAGTGAATCTGGGGGAAAATTCAGGAAACACAATCTCCACAAAGGTTAAAGATAATATAATAAAGCCAAGGTATCTCATTTGTGAATGACTATATTGGCGCTGGGAAGATCTCTTCAACTCCAGTCCTGGAACCTCGTCCACCCGCCTCAGAGCTTCGCTTCTCCTCTGGCCATAAACATGAGTTCTAACCGCACAGCAAGATCCTCGACAATCTCTTCACTGCCGCCTCCCACGACCTAGGTTCATTGTCAGCGCCTGGACGTGGACATGCAAAGGGACAACTCACCAGCATCCGTAGATCACGACTAATCTGCTCGACCGTCGCCCCCGGCCCGCCCTTTTGGTAGCCGGCGCCACCGAAAACCTGCTGGGCCTCGCGGGCCGCCAGCTCCACCACCTGGCCGCCCTGGACCTTGAGCAGGGCGATGCGGCTCGCGACGTCGACGCTCTGCCAGCCGTCGGGCGAGGCGTCGACGTGGTAGGCCAGCTGCTCCATCCAGGCCCAGTGCGCCTCGACGCGGTGCGCCACCTCGGCCAGCTTGCGGCGGATGACCTGGTTGCGCACGAGGGGCTTGCCAAACGTCTCGCGCCGCAGGGCGTACTGCAAGGCCAGGGCCAGGCACGTGCGGCTCTTGCGGTTGCACTGCACCGCCAGCAGGAAGCGCTCCTTGTTGAAGTTCTTCATGATGATGGCGAAGCCGCCGTTCTCGTCGCCGACGAGGTTGGCCGCCGGCACGCGCACCTTTTCGAGGTGCACCATGGACGAGCCGCCGGCGTTTTGGCCGCTGTTGTGGATCTTGGTGGTGTGCACGCCGGGCGCGTCCATGGGGATGACGAGGACCGAGATGCCGCCCATGCCCGGGCCGCCGGTGCGCACCGCCGTCGTCATGTGCGAGGCCCACGGCGATCCGGTGATCCACTTCTTGGCGCCCGAGACGGTGTAGTAGGTGCCGTCGGGGGACAGTTCCGCCGTCGTCTGCAGCCGGGCCACGTCGGAGCCGCCGCTGGGCTCGGTGACGCCGAGGCAGAAGCTCGTCTGGCGCGAGAAGAGCCCCGGCAGCCACCTCTGCTTCTGCTCGTCGGTGCCGTAGTGGATGATGGGCGGGGCGCCGATCGACGACGCGCCGGCGAGGGCGATGCCGACGCCGCCTTCGATGCGCGACATCTCGTCGGTGCCGACGAGCAGGTGGAAGGCGTCCTTGTTACCCGTGAGGCGCGGGATGTGCTTGGGGCGGTACTCGTCGGGCACGTCGTCAAAGGGGATGCCCGACTGGCAGAAGCGCAGCGCCTCTTCGGGCGGCACGTCGCCCTCGGCCTCCCACTCGAGCGACTGGGGCAGCACGTACGTGTCGACGTAGGCGCGCAGCTTGTCGCGGAGCTCGCGGTGCGACTCATTGTAGTAGGGCGACGCGAGGGTGCGGTACCACGCCGGCTCGCTCCACGGTATGTTGTCCTGCAGGTCGAGCTTGGAGTCGGTAGGCATGGTGAGGTCGTCTGCAGAGCTGGAGGCGGGTGTGCGAGGGCACCCGCGGATGTACGCTCGTGTCCCGTGAGGCTGCTCTTAAACGACATCAAAGCCATGGCGCCGACTGCGGGCGGGCGGGCGGGCCGAGGCTCGGGGCGTCGGCCGATCTTGAACCATCCGATCCAAGCACACCCGCCGTGTGCGAGCGAGATTTGGGCGAAAGATGCGTGGCTGGTCCGACTATTTCGCTAGAGCAACGAGGCCGATTGCGCTACCACACCCACAAGGTCATCAAGCCAAGCGCACGCCAGCCGTCGTCGTCGAAGTGTCTTGTGCCACTTCAACCGTGGCGAGCGACCGCTCTGTACCAGTGGCGCCCGCTTCCCCACGTTCTGGCTTCCGGCGCTTGTCCCCGCAAATCCACCAACACCACATTCTGGCTCGGTGCGCCTGTTGGCGGCACGAGTCCGATCCCTGGCCATCTTCCGAAGCCCAGCACCTGGATCTTCCAGCATATTCGAGTCAGGCTTGCGGCGCAATGGCATGGTGCGGCGAAATCGCACAGGGGGCAAACGGGACATTGGTCACGGCCACATATCCACCTCCTAACAAGACCTGCAACAGTTGACGCGGCATGTTGTTGGACAGGGCCCAATCCTCGATCCGAAAATGGAAATGTTTCGTGTATGCCCCCAAACTCCACCGTATGTACCTGTTCCCGGCAGGGCCATCCTCCACTGCCATGAATGATGCAAGCCGCCATGATACCCAACCACGCGCCTCCTGTAAACAAAATAAAACCAGATCGTGAATGCATGCCTCATACGAATTGTCGCAGCGTTTGGTGTCCGAGCATCGCCGCCAGCACCCCTGCTCCGTACAAGCCGACCTCCGGCGTTTCGCCTTTCCAACCCTCCGACGCGACCCAGCACACGGCTGCTAGTTCCGCGATACCCAGTGTCGAGAGGACGTAGGCTGCCGGTGCGGGATACGAGGTCGAGTCCAGCACCTGGCTTGCGTCGCCGGTGCCTCGAAGTGCGATGATGCCGGCGACAGCCATGATGGCAGTCCGACACTCCACTTCGTACGGAACATCGATGGCTAGCGTGAGGAGCCATGTGCCGATCAAGCCAATCAAGACAAGAGGCTCAATTGGCCGGGAGCCAGGTCTCTCAGAGGTATACTTCGACAATGAAGTCGTCTTCTTCCAGTTCTGCAGCCCATTCTCGAGACTGCCCTTGGCCGCGCCTGCGTCTTCCTCTTCGTCCTGTTCTTGACTGAGACTAAAGCTCTGGTTGAGCAGATCCGCCAATGAAGTCGCATCGTCCGCCTCGGATGCAGGGGCAAAGAATTTGGGTTGCCTAAACTCGACTCCGCTGCTTGCATCATGGAGCCCCTTCTTTTCGATGGCCTCGCGTTGTTTCCTCTTAAGCGCCACTCTGTTCGTCTCGATCTGCTGCTCTTTCGGCTCCGGGGGCGCCCTTGTCGGGTTTCGCAGGCGTCGGGCAGGATTCAACGGGGCTGCCGGGACCTTGTACCAAAAGGGATTGCTGCTGTCTGCTTGATTTCGTGGCTGCCCAAACGTCTTGGCGCCTTTGCTCGGAGAGGGCTGGTCCGCGAAAGCGCGGTGCTGCGGCACGGCGGGAACAGGCGACCAGTCCATCTCTTCGGCATATTGCACCTGCTGGGGCCGATGCGTCGGAGTACCGGGCGAGGATAGGTCTGATCTGACACTGGGTCGCGAAGGGTTGAACCGTTCTTGAGGAGAGGGGGGAAAGTTAATAAATTGCGGCTGCTTCAGCGGCGTGGCATTCGCCGACTCGAGGGCGTCATTAAACAGCTCCGAGAAAGTCTTGGAGTCCTCCTGCTTCCTCTTTGCCGGTGTCTTTGCCTGCTTTGGCAGCACAGGCTTATCATGTGTGGCGAAGAGAGGTGATGTGTCGACTCGGATTGACTTGCCCGCCAGGACGTATATCTGCAGATGATCAGTAAAGATTTGTGGACACCACTATTGCAGCTCTCTCTCACCAAGACCATGCCCGCCGCCATCACCAAGTGCGCGCTCAGCTGCGCCTGCACCGACTGGGCCTGCCCTCCTTCAATGTCGAGGACCCGACGAAACGCGAGCCGGAAGAACACAACGAGGCCCTGGAACGAGTACCATTGCGTGAAGCCAAGCAGGTGCTTTGTGAATCCGCGGTTGACCTGGATGAAATGCGGGTTCCACCAGGCAGACATGAGCGCCGCTGCGACGCTCCACTGGATGAGCGTATCTGCGCCTGGAAGAAGACTTGTCGCGTGCTTGAGCCCGCCCAGCATCATTGCGAAAGCACCGCTGCCATCCGGGTCGCGCATGCCGTCGTCGCTCTGCTGCAGCACTTGTACCACAGCCACAACATGCCACAGCATCTGCAGCGCGAAGCCAGCCCTCCACGTCGTCCGGCCCAGGCTGTTGACCCAGTCGAGCGCCGTCCTCCTCCCACCCGTCGGTCTCCTGCCTCTGCTCAGGTCCATCATGCGCCGCAGGTGGTCCGTCTTTGCCGTGTAGCCCGCCTGCCGTATCCTGTGCTCGACTTTCGCGGCGCACTCGTCGCAGACCTGTGGGTAGCGCTGCTCGAGGCCCTTGCGGTAGCGGTAGTAGTTGCGCTCGAGCTGAGGGTACTCGGGATCCGAGGGGTCGTCGGGAAAGTACTGCGCAAGCGACTTGGTGAATAGGTGCTGGTTCTTGAGGCACGTGTGGCAAAAGGTGTCGTCTGCCGGGGCGAGCTGCTTTGGCGCCGCGTACTGCATCGTCATGGCTTCGGCTTCGCGGTCTGTGGCGACGGGGGGATCTGTAATCTCGCCATTCTGGTAGTGTCAGCTCAAAACCTCCCATACTCTCATCAGTCCAAGCATACCTCGTCCAGATAGTTGGTCGCATCGCAGTTTGAGCAGAGAAAGTCACGTATGGCGCCGTCGTTCTTGAGCCCCGACCGCTTCCCGCAGTAGAAGCACGTCAAACGCTTCGGAGCCCGAAAGGGCGCCATCTTCGCCTCCTACCGACTCCTGCAAGTCCACCGTGGACCAGGGCCAAGTCCAAATCAAGACTGAGTACTAGAAATGGTGTGTTTCCGAGGAAAGCAGCATGTCGCTCGGCCGAAGATAACAACGTGGTGGTGTCGTAAAGTTCTGGGGATTTTGCCCAAGGCGGTGGAGGAGCAGCTTCCAGAAAGTACCTCCTGCAGGTGGAGTGGCTCCAGCGGGCGTTCCAGCGGCGCGGGACGCGACCAGCGGGCATAAGCCAGTACCTTATACGGCCTGGTACTTATATCAGGTCCTCGCAAAGCTGCTTAGGCTATCTCTATAATGCGAAACTTTAGAGATTACATCTACTCGGATGGCAGTTCAAACACAATTTCAACCGTACCTCGCCGCAACAGAAGAGCACGCACTGAAGAGAGGGCAATGTCTCAATCGGCCAGGATGCCAGCTTCACCGGGGCATGTGCAGTACGGGGAGCTCACTAGCGCGCTGTCTTTAGCGCTCCACTGTCTCGGCTGTGGGCATTCGACAGCGACGTCACCTCATCGAGACTCACGACTCTACCTCTCAACAGCAATCAACACCTCCTCATCCACAACATCCACCCCGGGCCTCACGAGGACACTCACAAATCGTATGCAGGAGCCGACTCATACTCACTAGGATGCCTCCAACATGACGTCGGCACCCTCCGCAGCGGTCCACCCACTCCATCTCACCATCCGCTTCTCAGCCTCCATCCCCGATCTCGAACTCGACATCACCTCGCCGCAGTCCACCACCGTCCTCTCCCTCAAGCACCTACTACGCACCCGCCTCGCCTCACGTAACCGCCTGCGCCTCATCCACCAGGGCCGCATCCTCCCCGACTCGTCCGCGCTCAGCGCCGTCCTCAAGCCGCCGCCGCCACCACCGCCAGCCGCCTCCGATGCCAAGGGCAAGGGCAAAGCCGTCGTCGGCGCCGGCGTCCCCGTGCGCGTCTACGTAAACTGCTCCATTGGCGATGAGCTCTCAAGCCAAGAGCTCGCCGACGAGCAGGCCGCTGCGCAGAACCCTCCGGAGACGCCTTCTGGCGACCAGTCCTCCAAACCTACGGGCTGGACGCGCCCGCGCCCGCGCGGTTTCGACCGCCTCCTGCAGGCCGGCTTCACCTCGTCCGAAATCTCCACGCTGCGCACGCAGTTTGCGTCCATCCACACCGAGCGCTTTGCCCCAGACGCCACGCCGTCGCCCGACACGTTGCGCGCCCTCGAGGACAACTGGATCGACTCCAACGCTGGCGAGCTGCCCTCGTCGGCCGCCAGTCCGCTCGAGGACGACCTCGGCAGCATGTCGACGGTGCTGGACATCCTCATCCGCGGCATGATGATAGGCTTCTTCTTCCCGCTCGGTAGCCTGACGTGGCTGCTGCGCCAGGGCGTGTGGAGTGAGAAGTGGCAGATCTTTGTCGGGTCCGGCGTGGTGCTAAGCCTGACGGTCGGAATCGTCATGGGCATCTCGGGAGAGAGGTGATGAATGTAGAGGTTGGTGGTGTTTAATATCAGCAAATGAGTCCCTTCGGACGCGGGTTTTCCGTCGCAATCGCGGAGTCATGACAGCACGGGCGTTCAGGTTAGTCAATAATACTTGGACCAAACAGATAGATTACTCGAGAAATGGGACATCTTTTAATCTATGCTCTTGGGAATATATTTCAACGAAACTACAGAATCGTAGAATGAAGAATGTTCTCTATGCATACGTCCGTCTTCCACGCCAAAAACTCCCCAACATGCAATCGGGTACGCGCGGAACCAGACGCCATACCATGCTTTTCCCATCCTCGAAAGCAGACCACGCCTCTCCCCGATCCAAAGCAGCAAGCGCCGCCTACAGATACAAGCTCTGGGCGGCCACAATGTCCCTACGCACCTTTTGCAGACTCTCCTCAAACTTCTTGGTCAGATCATCGTTGCCCATGACCTTGGCAGCCTGGCCCATCTGTCGTAGAAGCTCTTCTAGGCGGCGGAAGAGGCGGATGAGGGAGCCCTCGTACGTGTTGGTCATTTTGCTAGTAAAGCGGTCAGCATCAATCTTGCATGCAACATGCCTTGGACGGACTTACCAAATCTCCGCAAAAGGTCGTCCCTGGGCCCAGACGTAGACCGTCTCCATCAGCTGCCATTTCAAGCTAGCCGCGTACTCCTCCTCGTTGACATCCAGCTTGCACTCCTGGCTGACCTTGGCAATGATGCGCGCCTTGGCCGTAACCTCGCGGTACGGCTTCTGGAGATCCTCCTTGAGGGCTTGCGTCTCCACCTTTTCGTCAAAGATGAAGCAGCTCAGGACGGCGGCGCAAGTCTCTGGCGTCATTTCGTTGAAAAATCGGTCAAAGAGCAGCTCCGACAGCAGCAGCTCGTGGCCTTCGGTCGACGAAATCTCGCAGGCCACGCGGGCCTTGAGCTGAACGACTTCTGCGTCGTTGATGAAGCCAAGACGGCGCAGGACTCGCTTCCGGGACTTGAGCTCGTCCATCTGAGCGATACTATGGGCCTTGGCAATGGACTTCTTCTTGTCCTTTACCTGTTCTGTCATCTGGACCTTGGCGTGGTACTTGTCCCAAAGCGAGGGTAGAAGGGGCGAGAGGTGGAGCGGGTTGGCCAGCAGCCTCGACTCGAGCACTTCAATCTTGCGCAGGAGCTGCTTGAAGGAATCGTCTGTGATGTCCATGTTCTCAATGGGGTCCAGGATGGGGAGCCCGTCCGGGAACCGGCGCTTGACCTCTCCCAACGATTTGCGAGCTTGATCCCGGTCCTGCTCCGACTTGAATCCGTCCTTTGGCATAAAGACTCGAATCTGGCTGATGGCCTTGATGCAGGTGAGCACACAAGGCACAACCTCAAAAATGGTGTCTTCATCTCCGTCGGCCGGCACCAGCCCCGGTGGCATCTCTCCAGAAGGTAGGTGGATGGGTGGTTTGGAGCTGGAGGCCGACAAGGGCAGTAGAACATCCACTATGTGCTTCTCTTGTGGGATAAACTCGGGCTCGCCGAGTTTGGGGGCCTTGCGCGCCACAGTATTGACAATCACACCCCAACCATAATCCATGCCCCCACCAACATTCTCGGGCGACTCCTTGGGATTGTAAATCTGGACCAGTCGTCCCGGCTGGAGGAAGTCGAGACTGTATTGGGGATGTTGGATGACGGCACGCATGTCTCTCGTGTACGTGTTGAGCTGCTGGCGGATCTGATAGTAGTCTTTGATGGTAGCCTCGTCCGGGATCGTCATGGAATCTCGGTCCTGCTGAAGTGCCATAAGATCCTTCTCCAAGCTGGGAACGCTCGCAGCGTTCTGGAACTGGTGGAAGCATCTCTCGAGCATGTACTCGGGAGAGATGGCCTCGATTCTCAGCAGGTTGAGTATCATGTTGTACCCCAGGTAAAAGGCCGAGTTGAGCTTATCCTGGTGTCCCTGGACAATTTCTCGGGCGACGTCCGGCTCGAGCTTGTCGTCAATCATCATGAGGACGAGACCTCTGGCATCGAGACCACGTCGGCCAGCTCGACCGGCCATCTGGATGTACTCTGATGACGTGATGGGTCGTCGCTTGATTCCGTCCCACTTTGTGACTTGGGAGAATACCACAGTCTTGGCAGGCATGTTGAGGCCGATGGAAAACGTCTCCGTCGCAAACAAGACTTTGATCAGAGACTCTTGGAACAAAATCTCAATCGTCTCTTTGAGGATAGGCAGAAGACCCGAGTGATGCACTCCGACGCCTCGCTGCAACAGCGGCAAAAGGTTCTGTATTTGCGGTAGGTCGCGATCTTGCTCGGACAAGCTTTCGATGGCGCTGGTAAACACCTTCTTGACCATTGCCCTCTCGGAGTCGTCGTTGAAGTCGAGGCTGGAAATCTTGATGGCCAGGTTTTCGCACTCGCGCTTGCTAAAATTAAAGACAATGACCGGGTTAAACTTCTTCTTGATGGTCATCTTGATGATCTTGTAAATGTCTGATCCTTCGTCGGCGCCTCCCTTGTTGGTCTTCTTGTTCTTCCCCTTGCCCTTCATCTTGGTCGTGACGTCGTTGGATTCGGTGCCTTTCCGCTCCTCCACCTGTTTCATGACCATGTTGAAGTTGTGCTCGTTGAAGTTGCCCTTCTCGTCGACCACCAAGGCGGCACCCTTTCCGCCGGCGGGATAAAAGTAGTTTTGCAGAGGGGTCGGTCTGAGGTCGGTGTAGACAACGTGACAGGCCTGGTGATGAATCTTGGCGATCCACTCGGCGAACTGGAAGGCGTTGGGGATGGTGGCTGAGAGAAAGACGTATCGGACCTTGTCGGGAAGCATGATGATGGTCTCCTCCCAAACCACACCTCGAATCTTGTCTCGCATGTAGTGAATCTCGTCAAAGACGACCCATGCGACTTCTCTCATAATCTCCGAGCCGCGGTACAACATGGATCGCAGAATTTCCGTCGTCATGACCAGGCAGCTAGCGGTAGGATTGATTGTAACGTCGCCAGTCATCAGGCCGACGTCTCCAAAGATGGCGTCAAAGTCTCGGAACTTTTGGTTACTGAGCGCCTTGATCGGACTCGTGTAGATGACTCTCTGGTTGCGCTTGAGGCACTGGGCGATGGCGTACTCGGCGACTACAGTCTTTCCGGCACTGGTATGCGCCGATACCAGCACGCTCTCGTCGCGCTCAATCGACGCAACAGATAGACTCTGGAAAGGATCGAGCTTGAAGCTCCACGTCCTCGCCGGCTCCGCGGGCGACTTATGCTCAGAGAGGGGGACATATTCGTAGTCCAGGTCCGGGGGCAGTGCGACTTGGTGCTGAATGTTGTGCGACAAGACGAGAGACGATTCCTGAGGCAGCAGCGTGTTTTCTCCAGCGACTTCTCTCGAGGCTGCTGTTTCGAAGGTGTCGGTCAGCACAGGTGCAACGCCGTCTTCTTTCTTGCGGCGCTTCTTGTCCTGCTGACTAGGGGTGTCCGACGATTCGCCTTCATCCGACTCCTCGGCCTTGGAGGTCTCGGTCGCATCGCCCATGTTCACATCGGCAGCTTCTTGCTTGGCCGCAGGTGCAGGAGCAGCTCCGTTCATGGCCTCGTCGGCCTTGCGCTTCTTGCTCTCGTCGCGGTTTCGGCTTTTCTGAGGCACCCGCTCCTCCTCGCTGTCACTCTGGGCGCCGGGCTTGCCCTCAAATACATCAAACATTTCGTCCATCTTGGCTCAAGTGTGGGTTGGCGTGGCGTTGCGTTGATTCGCAGCTCTGAGGATTCGCGCTCAGGCGCCGAAGCAGGTGGTCCGTACAGAAGCAGGTCTAGCAGGGCGAGGAAGCCAAGGGAAACGCGCAGAAAGGATGCGCTTGCGCACGGTATTCGACGAAGACGACACTTGGCCCATTCGGCTGTTTGGACAAACAAAGCTGCTCGTGGTGCGTCTTGGACGGCGTTGGATGCAGAATCGTCGATCCCAGCGAATTCCTCTCTGCAGCGACCAGCTAGAAGATGTGGGCTTGGATGGGACCGGCGGCAGAAAGAAAATCATCCTGGCTCAGAGCGCAGGCGGTGAGGTGCCTTCTACGGCTCTACCACGCCGATTCTTGCCGACATAATCCCGGCCGGCGGCGCATCAAGACGACCATCACGTGACGCACTTAGGCCAAGCCTTTGCTTTCGACCTCAGACCACTCGCAACCTCGGATCCCTGCCTCGACGCAGTCACGCAACAAAGCTCTCATCCACCTCCGCTGCATCCCAATCCACGTCTCCAAGGTGCGCATTCGCACGTACTAACCTCCTGTACTCCAAGCAGAGCTGATTGGATGTCCCAGATGCTGTCCCGCGCCGCCGCTCGCACGACGACCTCGCTCGTCTCCCGCCGAGGCTTCCACGCCACCCGGGCCCGCATGTCCTCGCCGTATCACTACCCCGAGGGCGCCTACACCAACATTCCCGTCAACCCGCGCAGCAAGTGGTTCGGCGTTGGCTTCTGGGGCTTCGTCGTCGCTGGCTTTACGGCCCCGTTCGGCATTGCTGGTGAGTGGCGTCACCCGCCGGCCCGGCGGCGACTCGTTACTGACTTGGACCGCAGTCTGGCAGACCTACAAGGAGCAGTAAGGGCTTGGATCTCTGGGCTGGTGATTGAGGGTATAGGGAGGGTGTTTGGGGACCACTGTTGTTATGCTCTGCTAGAAGCTAGCACAGCTGGTCGAATTACTGTAAACAAAGTTTATTTGTCTATTACATCACTACTTGCTGTCGCAAGTTGAATCCAGTGCTCGTGTCAAGTGTGATATCTACGGCATCGAGCCGATTGTATTCAATAGTGGGTATCGTGTCTGGCAGACTTGGTGTCCCAGGGGTATTCTTCTATGTGCCTATGACATACATTAAAGTACAGCAACCATTGGCCGGTAACAGCCAAGAGCCATCAGTCCTGCCTCTCAGAGACGTCGTGTCGTCCCATTTCTCAACGAGGATTTCATATCCTTTCCTTGCAAGATATTGTCGAATATGGCGTGCATAAAAGGCTGACGGTCTTCCGGAATATCCCATCGCTGTGCCATGGCGTCAAAGGTCTGTAGCAAGGCCTCGGTTGACGAACATTTCTTGACAGCTCTGAGCGCCCAAATGACCAGCCAACGATCTATACGAAATCTCTTTGCATGCTCGTCATGACCTTGGTAGAGGGCCGAGAGAACTCCGTCCAGACGCTTGTCGCTCCAATCTGAGCCCTGAAAGCCACCATGGGCGTAAAAGCCTTTGAAGAGCGCGAGAAAAATCGTCGGATGTATGGGCACTTTGAGGTGCTTCATCTCGTCCAGATACTGCGCCACCTTGTTCAGATTGCCGACCCGGATGGCGTAGTGCTGGACAAGTAGCTTGTACGTGTGCAGGTCTGGCGAGAGCTGCACCTTTGTTTGTAGCGCCTCTTTCAGCTCCGGATGCTTCCTGCCGACCTTGGTAAACATCATGAGAACCTTGGTGATGACCTTGTTCATCATGTAATCCCTCTGTGGCATGTCGGGGGCCAATGCGTGGCCGTTCTTCATCCGTTCATACGTCTCTTCCGCCGCAGCCTCCTCGCCGCACCGCAGCAGTCCTGAAATGACACAATTGAGAACGATGGTGTCAATCATCTCTCCGGACTCGACCATCTCTCTGTATGCGGCGCGGATTCCGCTCGAGTCGAGCTTCAGCCCAAAGTAGTGGATTAGGCTGACATGGTGAAACCGGTTGAACTCAATTCCACGACCCTCCATTTCCTTGTATATCATGTCGGCAAGCGTAAAGTTTCCGGCTTTGGCGGCCACGTCAAACAGGACGTTGAAAGTCACGTCGTTGCCCAAGACATTCGCTTCCCGTTCCATTTCCCTCCACAAACGCAGAGCTGACTCCATCTCTTGGGCCGTCGTCCGAGCCGCATACTTGGTGGCGAAAGCCAGAGCAAAGTTCCACTGGCTGCGCCGCAGCGTGAGGCCGGCATTCTTCACATCCGCAACCAGGGCAAAGTAGCGAAGCATTGATTCCATGTCGCGCTTTTGCGGCGTCCCCATGACTTTCAGAAGCCTATTCCGCCATTGCCAGGTGAGGTGAAGCATGCGAGATTCTGGTAACTCACCATACAGCTTGTATATCGACTCGAGCGGTACACGATGCGGGTGTCGTAGTCTGTGTCCAATCGCCGTGTAGAGTCGCGCTAGCATTTGCTGCGTGCTGTCGTTGATCTTGAAAGTTTCCTCTCGAGATGGGTACTGCACATCGTCCTTTTTGTCGGATACCCTGAGGTTCGGTCCGTCCGGCATAGCGTAGCCCCTGCGGTAGGGGTCTCGGTAAAAGTCAAAGTGCTCATCAACGCTCCGCTCTCCTTCACTGGTGACAAAGGACATGAGTTTATCCTTGTTTTGAACGAACAGAGGCATCTGCCTCTGGATCATCGACTTGGCGGGAGCGGAAGAGGCGGCAGCCGTTGCGGTGCTGTAACATTGTCGGACACGTCGAGACATCGGCGTCTGGGCCTGGTGGCGAGCCTCGAAGGACGGCATAAACGTTGACAGGAGCCATAGTGAGCTCCTCGGGCAAGCAGTCCGCCTGGAGGTGGCACTGACCGGCAACGTCGTGGCTGCATCCGCGGCTCTGCAGAGGCTCTTCCTGGTCGCTTGGACGCTCCTCAGGCAGGCCGACGGGCGGTTCGAGAGCACCGCGCTGCAGACGGACCCGTCCACTCGACTGGAGATTTTCATGGGCTCCTCCTCATGATGATGCGACCGTCTCGGCAGCGCGCTTCGTGCTGTAGAGATGGCACAAGAGGGCGCGGTGCTTTTTCTCGGGGTTTTGATGTTTGGAGAGCTGGGTCTTGCACCGGGAGACGGGAGACGGTGGGCCTGGCTGTCAAAAGATGAAATGCGCCAGTTGGTCAGCGACGGACGCCGCCCAGCGAAACCCGGCCACATGATTCGCCGAGCCTCTCCCAAAAATTGCCATGCGACCAGTCGACCATCGCTCAACTTTTGACGATATACTAATGACCAGCAGCGCCCCAGTCAAGCTCTCCAGCTCACAGCCCGTCAATTACTCCAACAGGAACTTGTATGTGCCAGATGCGCATCGCCGATTTTCGTCGCTGACATTGCGGTAGGACGAACAGCCATGGGTGGCCGGCAAATCCGGCCCGCAGGGGTCCTCAAGGCCGTGGCCCAAGAACTCAAGCATCAGGTTCTCCCTGGCCGCAACGCCGCTGAGCCTCCGTGGTTCGCCGTCATGAACTCGGTGCCGCCGGCCGAATCCCTCGTACGAACCGTCACACCGAGGCATCGCATGCCCAGCCGCAAGAGCACAAAGCCGAAGAAGCTCTACCGGCCACAGAACATCGGCTACCTCGAGGACGCGCTGCGGACGAGTTTCTACAAGGACCACCCGTGGGAGCTGGCACGGCCGCGCATCGTGCTAGAACTGGACGGAAAGGACCATCAGCACTGCGATTGGAGCAAAGGCCTGCGGCAGCAAGGCATTCCCCTCACGGGAGAGTGGTGAGTCGGACTGTGTCCAGAGCGTGTGTGTGAGACGCGGCAGCTAACTCGATCAGTGTTGTCCAGCGCCAGCTCTGGTTGATGGAGAACGAAAAGATGGGCAAGCGGAAAGCCTACGACAGCGCGCGCCAAGAATTCTACCGACTACGACAAGCAGAAGAGATTGAGAAGCGGGTCGCCGTCGAGGAAGCCCGACACGTCGGCGCCTACTTTGGCAAGTCGAGGCTCGACGTTGGCATGCAGCTCGAAGACCAAGAGTTCGAGAACTGGAAGGTTTGGGCCGGAAAGGAGGCTGCGAACCGCGAGGCCAGGGCAAACTCTGAGATTGAGACATTCGGCTCCGAGGACGACGTCGATCCCGCCGTCGAGGGCGCCCTAGAAGAGGCGCAGCCGGTAGCAGCGAAGGCGTAGAGCGTGTGGCTCCAGTGTGTATATACAGACCTTGTACAATTATGTGTACAAGAATCGAAAGCAGTCCCTGCCTGCATGCAAGGCAAAGCATTCTTGCAATGCTACGCCTCTGGACGCCTTGAGTTGAAGACCATCTCTCCAGCGTTGACCAATCCATACCTGGCGGCCACATCCTTGTGCTGCACGTAGAACACATCCGCCACGCCAGTATAGTACAGCAGTTTCCCCGTCAGGCTCAGCGTCGTGATGCGTGCCCAAGACTCCACATAGACAAACCTCATGCTATCCTCGGGCACGAGGTAGAACAGCTTCAGCACATGCGCCGCAAGGCCGACGAAGAAGCCCGTCGCAGGACCGTTGGAGAAGATTTGCGTTGGGTACCGCAGCCTTCCCCTCGCTTCGTTCTTGGGCGGCGACAGCAGGATGGGGAAGATGTCGAGGATGCTGCGGAGCGCGCTCAATGGCGTCGTCCAGAGCGGCTGGTGGACGCGACGCGCGCGTGTGACGATGCGCTTGTCGTAGCTCCCGGCAGAGGTCCCTTTCGCGCGGCTCAGCAGCGCGAGCTGTGTCTCGTAGTCGTCGACATGGTGTTGCGACATTTGGTCGGCGCTTGAGATGAGGTATCGCCGGTGGAAGTCAGCAAAGTCGCAGAAGCCGTCGTCCATCATCATGAGCATCTCTTTCGTATGGCCGCCGGATCCCAGGACGAAGAGATAGTACTCTGGTGACTGCTGACGTGTGGAGGACACATTGCGGCGCGGTCCTTTGGGCCAACGCATTGAACGGCGCCGATTGATGATTTGCGCATGTCGTGTCTGTGAGATGCTTAGCATTTAAGCTTGATAGAACTGCAGCGTGGGAGGCGCACCGTGACGAAGATGACCATGGCGATGATGGCCGTGAGGCACGTCAGTACAATTGTCCTCAGTGAGTGGGCGGGCCACACAGCAGTAAGCCACATGGCGGGCCCAGCAAAGACAGTTTCACTCGAACGGTCGCTGTTCTTGGGCGTTGGAAATGAAGGTCGTCGCAAAGGTCGATGAAGTTGAGGCTGCGGAGAATTGCAGCCGCGAATCATGCCAAGGGCGATCTGTTGCGAGTGAGACAGCACAGGAGAAACTCGGCCGCAGAGGTGGTAGTCCTAACGCAGTATGCCTACGCGTAGGCCGGGCAATCTGACCTCAGACCACAGTGATTAAAGGGGGACATGAGTGAGAGATAATAGAAGGTGTCGGAGTTTTTAAAGAAAATGTCATCCAAAGGCTCTTTTCATCGATCTCATACGAGAGGAAGGGGCACATGTTCAGCGTTGGGTAGTGGCTGCAGGGTAGCTCACGTCGTACAGCTTCCAACATCAACCTCAGCCCGACAACTATAGCTAATCACCACCAATATGTTGGCACGAACCAGAGTCCAAGCTCAAAAATCGAAGCTCAAAAATCGCGATACACGGCTCACGTAGATGGTTTCAGAGACAGCTGATCTATGCAGTCAGATTTCGAGAAATTAGACTCTGCATCTAGTTCCGTCGGAGTTATATTTCGTCGGCTCTTCTCTTCGACCACGAGCCTGGTAGCTGTGCAGACCACGAGAACATTTCGAGCACATTGGCCGCCAAGCCAGCAAGCGTCCAAGTCAGGAGTCCTGTCCATGCGCCTGTAGTGCTCGAGCGGACCGCTCTCCCTCAGCGCGTGCGGTGAGCAACCGTCGCGCTCCACTTAGCTCAGGTCGTCACCATCCACGCCCAAGATATTCCTGCGCCTTCGCCGCATGACTCGACTGGCCGCCTCGTTCGTGGCATCATCGAAAAGCACGTTCATACCGTCGCTGGTCCTGGCCGAGCACTCGTAATAATGGTCAGCGTTGATGCTGATGGCTTCCGCCTCAGCCTGGCAAGTGTCAGTCACGCTCGCGGCAGCTGAGCTGCCTCTAGGAGGAGAAATCCGGCGACGAACCTCCTCGGGGTCTACGAGGTCACTCTCGGTATATCCATGTGGAATGTTGAGGCGGAGGTCTTTCTTCAGACCGATGACATAGACGAGCGGACTCCAGCCCCGGGCGGTATTGGCAAATCCGCGACCCTTTGCGTGACGCCACTGTTCAGCACCGTCAGACCACGGCCAGGCGACGCAAGAGGGGGCCACAGATACTCACCCACTGGATGATGGCGCGTAGCGAAAGCTTTGCATGCACATCAAAGCACAAGAAGACGCCGTGCCAGTGCAGGCATGACAGCCGCTCCACGGTATTGAGATCTGGTGCGCCAGAGCTGTCCTAGGACTCGGCAACAACCGCTGTCCCCTGGAAGACGCTTGATCGCGGGAATTGATCATAAGTCGGTCGGGCCATGCCACCTACCTGCTCCCCGCCGTCAGACCACATCTCACCACACTGCTGAAACCACCGTCGGGGAATCTTACATCGGGAAAGTAGCCGTTGGAAGAACGACTGCAGTCATGAATCATGGTCAGCCAAGGATGGACCCCGAGAGACATTCAGGGTTGTCCCACAAAAGCAAAGAAGTCTGCCCAGAACCCTTACTTCCGACGAAGAGGAAGTTGAGCGTGATCGGTCTCCCGAGAGCCTCGACGACTGAGGGCGGCAAGGGGCGAGGTTCAATTCCCTCCTTTTGTTTGCGATCGAATAAGTCAAAGAACCTGATCAGCTTTCGTATCTTGGAGATGTGACGAACTTCGAGAGCAGTCGAGTGGCGCGGCGGCCTCTGCCGAGCGGAGCTGGACGCCCATGGGAGGGGTGTGCCGGGGCGAAAGAAACCCCTGCGGCCAGGTGGGCGAGGAGGGAGGCCTGCTGGGTAGTCGACGACCTGATCATACCCAATCTCGCTCTCGGGCCGATCCATGAGCTCGAAATCGGAGTCGTCCTCGGACGCCTGGACGACTTGGCATGAGAGGGTGCTTCGTCTCACAAATGATTGCAGAGGCTCGACGCACGTTACCAGCGGAATCTGGCGGCAGGAAGCCATCACCTTCGAAAGGGTCTTCGCGCTCCTCCCGAGTTGGCACATCTGCAACCCAGTCCATGATGCTGGAGCGTAGATCACTCATCTCGTCGGCAGATGGAAAGCCAAGAGGGACTGTAGAGAAGGGCTGCTGACCCAGGACGACTTGAGTCGTTCCGCTGCGAAGTCGAAACAACAACAGGCTCGAAACTTCGGAACCAATAACGTGGCTCCACTTGCAATGAAAAGCCAGGAGATGCTGATGCCGATACAATCAAAGTAAAAGGGCAGTCGCTGACGCGAAAACAGGCGCGAAAAGACGCGAGTGCCGGAAAGAGAGCTGTTCACCCGGGTGGTTGCCAGGTGCCAAGTTATGGACTCGCGCAGCTGTGTATATCACCCAGGTTCGATTTGTTTCCATGCCATACTCTTTGGTTAGAATCCCTGTGTTACATCTGACCAATCGACTAGTTGAACTGAACAGCTTGAAGTTAGAACGCAACTAGCAGGCAAGTTTCCTGAGTCCACGAACTGCAAGTCACTGGCCCATACCAGCTATGGTACTTTATCATCCGAGCTAGCTGTCGCCTCCTTAAATCTACTCTCAGGAAGCTCTCCCACTTAATATCCTCATAGCCCACCGAAGAGTGTTGCTCTCTTGTTCTACCTGTTACTCGGGCGGCGGTCCTGCCAACTCAAGACCAGATCGTGCCCTTGCCGCTGCAGCTCTCGAATCTGTCGCTCTCGGCTTGTCCTATGAGGAGTGATGCATGCGTGACTCTCGTCTACAGTCGGAGATCAGCACCTGCACGGCACCAGACTGCCAAAGTACTCTCGATCCCAGGCTCAATTGCCGCCTCGCTCCAAGTATCGCACGCCCACGCCGTTGTACAACACACGAAACGGCACACCTTTATCATATCTCAGCACCAGTCCCGTGGCGAAAAGTCATTTCATTGCGGTCGTTCTATCTACTGGCGTGATTGGGTTTTCTCTAAACATTCTAAGAGCCACCCGCGCCCGAAAAGTCCGATGACGCCCAAAACCCCCAATTTCCCATCCGAGTCACGCCCAACCTTGACAACAGCAGCAGTACGTATCGACAGGCATTGCTGAAACACTCGTGACCATTCTGATTCTTATTCAGACCCGCGCTTGCAACGCCAGCAGCCCGAAGCCCCCCCAACACCAGGCCTTGCGAGATACGTGAGACAAGAAACGAAAACAACGCCGAGTAAACCAGGCTGACCGTAGCAAAAGTCCCTGCCCTGGCCGTACGCCTACTTCAATGTTGGGGTATGTTGGAAAAGAAAAAGGTCTTGTCACGCATTATACAGCACCAGACTCGGATGCTGAAGAGCGAAGCCCTTCGTGTTGAGGGAGAAACGTGAGCTGGGCTCGCAACTTAGAAAGCGACAAGCAGAGTCACCATCTCTCATGAAGAAGGTTGAGGCATCTCGGCGAGGTCATGATTGAAAACGACCATGTCATGTGCTAATTTGATCGTCGTCTTCCTCATCAAGAAAATCGGCACCTCCTTCTGCTTGGCCGGGAAGCCGAGTACGAGGCCCACGGACTTCACGGGGTCCCAGGTCCAGCTCTGAGCGGATGTCGCGCTGAATTTGCAGAAAATATCGTCGCAGGCTCCGCAGGCCCTTGAGGAACCCACCGTCCGCTTCTCCGGGATGTCGCGGTGGGCACGGCTTGTCGTCCACCTTGTCTAGCGGCGTGAGGCTGTTGGCAAAGTCGGCCATCTTGAAGTCGATTTCTCGACGGTTCTTCCTTTTGATCCGGAAGGTCTCCTCCGTGTCCGTTGCGGCATCAGTGGTGGAATCGTACATTGTATCGTAGCCGCCCTCGGCGGATGCGTCCCCGTCGTAGAACATGAGCAGACTGGCTGCGTAGAAACGGTATCCGCGCAAACCACGAATGATCTGCTCCAGCTGTGCGAGCTTTTTCAGGACTACGGGTATATGTCGAAGTACGCTCTCGAGCTCCACCCCGTTGTACAAGAACTTCTGCAGTGCGTCCTGGAATTCTTGGCCCGCCTTGACGCGCCGGCCAAAGTACTTGTCTTGGAACTCATAACTTTGAGTATGTGCGTTCCAGACCTGCAATCCACAAATGCGTACGCCGAGCTCCGAAGAGGTGGTGTTTCGACACTTCGCCTGCTGGGACTTCTGCTTGCTTGGAGAGGCTTCGACGCCGTATTGGCGAGTGCCCATCTTCAGATCCATCATGCAGGGCCGCTTCATGCCGGCCGTCAAGTCTTCCATGAGTAAGAAGTATTCGACTCGATCTCGCATTGTATTGGCTTCTTTTTTGGCTTCTTTTGGATTGATGGGCCGCATAATCTTCCTAAACTCGTCCGCCGCGTCTGGGAGCACTGACGGCTCGATGGAGTCGGCAGCTGACGTTGCAAAATCGATTGCCTCGGTCGCTGGTTCGAAGATGCCTGTCGCGACGCCCGCAACGCCGTTCTCAGCATCAGTCTTGCTGCAAGTCGAGTTGGTGTGATTTTCATTCGCATGTTCTGCCTTGTAGTCCGCATCATCGGCTTCCTCATAGTACTTGAGATTGCCGCGCGACTCGCGCACGTCTTCTGGCTTCCGTCGAAGGCCACCCGCAGAGAATCTTCGCTTCTTCTTCGCTGTAACGATGTTTGTCTTCAGTATCTCGGGCTCCGGCGCGCTCGTTCCCGTGACGTCTTTGACTGGAGCATCAGGTTCATCTGGCTCGCCTCGCAGCGGACTTGCATCTGATGCAGTATCGCTCAGCGAGTCAACCTGTAAGCGCCGAGGGGGTGACTGAGGTGGAGGAGCATCTCTGCTCTGCGCTGCGACTTCTGGTGCTTGGATGCCTCGGAGCAGATTTGGGTCCGAGCTCGTCGGCCGTAGCAGCCGCTGAAGCGTCGGTCGAGGAATGGATCGTTGGTGTGGTCGTCGATGCTTCTGTACCTCGACCGGCTGCTTCAAAAATGCGTCGTTGAAGACTTCATTGCGCAATCGCTTGTTGATCGTTGTCGCTCCCCAGCTATTAGGCCGCTCATCCAATGGCGGGCGAAAGTGCAGTGCGCCTGTGGAGGATTGGTAGACTTTGGAGGAAGAGATGCTTCGGTGCCGAAAATACTCTGGCGGCGGCGTTGGCTGAAGAAGATTGCGAGGGAGGATGTGTCTATTGTCGTCAAACGTCACTGTCGGGATTTGTATGTGGGCGTTGGCTAGGGACTGGCTGACGACCCTCGTTGGAAGCGCTGCTTGAGGTTGTCGACCTGCCTCAGCTTTGACTGCATCGTGGCCGTTCGACATCTCGCCTCTCTGGGCTTCGTCCTGAACCCTTTTGCGCTCGGCCGCAGCAACGTCTTCTCTTTTGGCGGTGCTCTTCCGGCGAGAGTGCCTTTGAAACGTCACGTTCAAGACCCCAATGTATCTTGAAAGGAAAATTAGCAATCATGTACACGCATGTGAACGCATCAGATGGAATCGGGCACGAGATAAAGAATGGAAAGTGCTCTTGGAAACAACATACCGAGGCAGAAAGGGGAGCAAGTCGCGATGGTATATCTCGATCGTCTCGTAAAACTCATTCTCTCTATTGTTGAGCTGCTTACAGACGGCCCTGCGAGAAAAGCGCCACAGGGTTGTGTGGCCCCCCACCTGATGCTTGTATGGAATGAGCTCGATGGCCTCAAGTGGCTCTCGAGGTCGATGCTGATGATCGTGCACGTGATCCTCGTAGGGCGTTACAGTCTGTGGCGGCTTGGAAGTCGTGTGTGCCTGAAGCTCGAGATCGTTCTCAGTCAGAGAGTCCTTGGGCTTTTCCACGAACAAGTCGCCGTTGGGTGACATCAGAGCTTCATGCGATCGAAAGTGAGAGGGTTTCTGGGGCGATTCAACCCTATCGGGCGCGTCAGGTGAGGGCTCAGGCTCGGGCTCGGGCTCATCAGCCTTGACAAGCCACGGATGGGTCTTGCTCTGGGACAACGACCTCGGCCGTAGCGCGACAACACCGTCGGCCCCGTCACCCATGCCAACGCGGGCCTCCGGCATCTCCTGGTGAGGCAGAAAGACTGCGGACGAAATCTTCTCCTCGCCAGACTCATCTGCGTCCGCCTCGATATCTGCACCGCCATCAGCGTCTGAGCTGCTGAGCAGCTCTCCGGTCGGCGTGCCATCAGGTGATTGCTTCAATGCGCTCTCCACGCCTTGGTCGGGTTCGATTGCCGAGCTCGACCCCTTTCCTTGTGACGAAGTTGGTCTGACATCTTCCTCAGAGCCCGCAGGCTTCGGTGGCAGAGTTCGCGATGTCGAAGCTTTGGCAATCAAGGGGTCAACGGATTGCTCGTCGAAGTAGCCCGTCTCGCGTGGATAAGAACGACGCAATTGTAGATCAGCCATCGGTGTGGGGAGGGGCTGCACCTCGCCTACTGTCGAGGGGGTCCCCTGCACCGCGTGCGGCGAGCCAAGCGACTCGTCCTGTGCTTTGGCACCTTCGTCCTCCAGAGCCGAGGTATGCTTCTCCCGGGGGCTGGGCTTCAGATCTTTGCGGCGCCCCTTATCGTCGTGAGGTAGGCCCTCCTTAAAGAAGCGCAAGCTGTAGCTGGCCTTGCGACTTCGTGCGTTGGGCTCGACTCCAGCCATGGCATCAGCAATGGACTGTTCAACCAGCCCATCCTCTCCTTCACCGTCCCCGGACCCAATTGACCACACCTTCTCGTTCTTTTCTTGGCCCATGGCCAGCGCAAGATCCGGCGCTCGGGGCCGGTGCGACAACGTAGGGTCTGTGGAGCCATCGTGCGGCAGTTGGATGCCCAGTGGCGCTGTTTTGTCAAGGTAGCGCGTCTGAGTGGGCGTAGTCGATTCGTTGGGGCTTGTGGAATGCGAAAAGGCACGAGCCTTGAGCAGTTCCCTGGCCGAGCGGTCGGACTCGAGGGACGTGGACGCCCTACCTTTGGTTCTGTCGAGGAAGTCACGGTGCTCGATGAGCATGTCTCTAGCATGCATCAAGACGGGATGATTGTACGACGACGGACCACTGGCAGCCTCTCGTCCAGAAATTGCAGCAGTGGCTATCGGCATGATGGCGGCGGGTTGCGACGTTCCTCGCTTCAAGGGAGCTGCGCGCTGGACATGCCTGGATCCCTCATCCTGAGCGGGCTGGGGAGGCGCGGCTGGCTGCTCTCGCGCGGTCTGGGGGGTAATCGACGACGATGGAGGTTTGGACTTGGGAGGCTGCCAATCAGCACTGTCGGTGTACGTCGGAGGTGCGGTAGCTGAGTTCGGGTCTGGGTTCGGGTTCGGCGACGGGATGCCTCGAGCGGATGCCAACGCCTGCGTCAGCAAAGATGGGCCGGCTTGCCGTTGGGGCACCCCCGACGATGAGGCACGAGCTTTTATATCGTCACTGCTGCCGTTGCTGGCACTGCGCTCTGGGCCCCTAGCGCGGCCAGGTGGTGACGTGCCGGCGGCCGAAGCCAAGGGGCCATGGCTGTGGCTGTCGTCGTCGTCGTCCTTGTCGTCGCCGCTCTGCGCAGACGCCGGAGGGTGTGGCCGACCCTGCACCGGAGTCGCGTCAGCGAGCCTTAGCGGTGCAGGGGGTGCGGCATTTTCGGGCTCAGGGGGCGGGCTGGACATGAGGAAAACATCTGGCGCGGCAGGGCGGCTGCGTGCGTGGATGCGTGCGAGGTTCGATCCGCGGCAGTGGGAGGCGTGAGGTGGTGTTGATGATGGGAAAGGGCAGGGTGCGAGGAGGAAAATCGGGAGACGTGGCCGTGCAAGTTACGTCGGCCTAGGGGGCAGCGCTGGCGGCCGTGGGGGATCGGGCGCTGGGGGCGTGCCGTCAGTGGTGGAGGCCCAGGGAGCCCACAGGGCCTCGTACGCCGAGGCCGGGGGACAGCCGACGAGCATCTCTGGGAGGGCCTCGCTGGACCACAAGGCCTATTCGCGGGGTTCTAGTGGCTCCCCGTCGCTGCCAGGCGGGGTTGTCCCTGGGCAAACCCCGCCAGACAGTGGAGGGAGGGTGTGGTTAGGTAGGCTCTGGGTTCACCTTGGCGTTGGCCCTCACCTCTGAGTCACCTCCTGCGCCGTTGCATCTGCATCTACCGTACGGGTACGAGTCTGCATCTCCATCTCCAATCCGAGCCAGCCCCCGCCGTCTCTCCACGTGGGTTGACAGGCGACTTGATGAGGACCATTGCTGTGTCAGTGCGTCTGGTTCCGCACTTGGTGCAGTCCCAAACGCCCCCCGCCCCTACCCCGTCGCCGAGATAAGCTGATGTTGAGGCCAACGGCGCCGTCTTCTCGTAGCTGGGAATGACGGCGCGCAGCGGACTCGGCAGAGCTCATGGATGTCGTGCCATCATCCTGCTCTGTCGTGCCATCATCGACTAGAGTCCATTGTCGGGAATATTTGACCAGTCCCGGCGGCCAATCAAGCGCAACGTGGAGAGACGGGAAGACGCAGTGGCAAACAAAGTTTCCGGGCTCCAGCGTCCGTCCCGGCACGCGGCAACACTACTGGTCGGCATTGGTCAATCTTGAGATGGCCTTCCCGCGTGGACGAGTCAGGCGGGCCATGTTGATCCATTGCAGGCGTTTGTCCTCCAACTGCCGTTGAAGCATCGCGCACGATGAGACGGTGAAACGCACCCACGTGCGTCTTATGCTGTACTCGTTGCCTCTGAGGTTGAAACATTGTGGGCGCCGAATTGGACATCGATCGGCCAGGCCTTTCATTGCCATCAGCCATCCTAGATGCCTAGCACCAGGTTGTGACACTGAAGACCCGAGAAGACGATCGGCACTGTCGGCTAACTGGACCTACGTATCAAGAAAACGCCCCGAAACAGTCTTAGATGTCCTGTGAATCGACGTCGTCAAAGACGAGATAGCTCTCGGAGGTGTCGGCAGCGCAACTGCAGTTCTTTCCGTACACAACAAAGACGACGCGCGTATGCGATTGTCTCGATGTCATCCTCGTTGCTGCCGCGCACAAGCATTCCTCCGGAGTGGACTATAGCTGCGCCATCAAGGCCACACGCGACATGCGTTCCTAAACAGTGTCGCGACTATTCGTAGGCCGATAGCGCGGGTCGTCAGTTGCGCTTGGCTGAGCAAAAACACAAAGCTCATTGAAGGCTGCAATCGGCAACGTTGCTCTCGCTGGCGAGGCTGGTGTTGCCGGTAGATAACATGATGAAAAGCTACAGAGGCTTCAATAGCAGGCAAGATTTAATGCAGTGCAGAATATGCTCGAGAAGAGAATGAACGCTGAGCCGTTCTGTAGTACATCGTTCCAAGAACAACAACCTAAGTACCGAAGTGGGGGAAGATGAGGCTGGGTTTCATGCAGAAGCATCGCCAAACGACGGCACTGCTGCACAAGACCCGAGGAGCCACAGTGATCAAATCCCTAGCCCCTGAGCAGCGACTTCGGCCTCATAAGTAACACTTTTACGTGGAGTATTAACGAGCCCTCAAAAGCGCGTGTGGTGCACATTCAAGATGACCATCATCAGCGCCCGGGTGGGCCAACGGCAGTGCTCGTGCAGGGTGCGGGTCCCACGCAAACAGACATGGATGTCTTCAATTGTCATCCGAACGCTGCACAAGGTGTCGGGAGCAAGACTTCATTGCATCGCTGACGAGGTCGTCTGCCGGGGCCGAGGCTTCGAAGGGCAGTAAACAAACTTTAACAATGGCTGGTTTCAGATTTGTAATCCCGGATGATGTCAACAAGGCTTCCCTCGCGTCGCCGGTTTAGTTTAAGTGAGCTGAACAGCTTAAAGCTTGTCCTCAAACGCGGTCCGTTGGCCATGGTATTCCAGCATCTTACATTCTTTACAATCGCATAGCAAGGCCTTCATACATACTGTGAAACTAACCGCAGACATGGCCTCTTCGTACGATGTCCAGGCGCTGTTCAACGTCACGGACTTGGTGGCCGTCATCACAGGTGGAGGATCCGGTCTCGGCAAGGCGATTGCGCACGCACTTGCAGCCAATGGTGCAAAGGCGGTCTACATCCTGGGCCGACGTCAGGAGTCTTTGACGGCCACCAAGGATTCGTCTCCCAACTCACAGGTCGTTCGCACCGTAGTCTGCGACGTGACGTCAAAGGACTCACTGCAAGACGCCGCCAACAAGGTTCGCAGTGATGTGGGATATGTCGATGTTCTATTCGCCAACAGCGGCGTCATCTCGGCCAGTGTCTCGGTTCAGGACGCCGAGGAGCTGACCGCGAAGAAGCTCCAGGAGAGGCTGTGGGGACCTGACATGGACGACTTCACCAAGACGTTCCACGTCAACGTTACCGGCGCTTTCTACACGGCCGTTGCCTTCTTGGACCTTCTCGACGAGGGAAATAGTCGCGCCGTTGTGCCGCAAAAGTCGCAGGTCATCATCACCTCGTCCATCGCGGCCTATGCTCGAAGGCCCGTCGCCGGCTTCGCCTACGGGTCCAGCAAGGCTGCCGTGTCACACCTGGCCAAACAGTTGGCCACACTCCTGGCGCCGTTCAAGATCAGGGTCAACACGATTGCGCCGGGATTCTATCCTAGCGAAATGACGAACAATCTGCCCTTTATGAAGGCGAGCGCAGACCCGCGCAAAGAAGGCGCACTTCCCAAGGACTTTGTGCCGCTGGAGCGGTCGGGGACCGAGGAAGACATTGCCGGTGCTGCCTTGTTCCTCGCGAGCAGAGCTGGAAGCTACATTGGCGGCAATGCGCTTCTGACGGATGGCGGGCGATGTGGCATTATGCCAGCTACATACTGATTGTGGACGTGATTTGACATGCGTGGCGGGTTATCCAGTTTTGCTGATGGGAGGCTAGAGCGTCCGATACTAGCGAATAGAAGAAAGTATGAAAAGCAAAACCTGTACAAGTGAATGTCGGCGCAATGTTTAAGAACGCATCGCGCCTCAATTTCTCTCGGCTCCGCATCCTTGTCACGGAGGTGTTCTAGAATTCTGCGGTCACCAGTGTCGGAACAGCCCCAAGACATCTTGACCGCCTCGAGTACTCGGAAGACGAAAACTTTAGCTAGCACGGACGGAATCCGTCGTTCGGCGTCCGGGTCGCCGAATAGCTCCCCGGCAAGATCTGACATGTCGGTGAGATTGAACCAGTACAAAGTCCTGAGGCGTGGCTGTAGCAAATCCTCCATCCTTGAATGAAACAATATGCAAGCCTTCTTGGCAGGCAATGAGATGTGATGATGGCTGGCATGTTGGCTGGCACAACTCGACCACGTTGTTGATCTCGCAATGTCTATTGGACCGACCGGGGCTGATGGCATCTTCCCCACCCCTGTCGCGGGTTGTGATACTCGGCACTGTTTCAAACCTTGTACAATTTTGAGAGTCTAGAGTCCGAATTGCTGGACATTGTGTCTCGAGTCGCCGGGAAAAGGAGCATTTGCCAGATGTTTTACGTTGAGTCGTCAAGATTGTCTCACCGCCGTTGTTCTCTCTTCTCATGCACCCTCGTGGACTAGGAGCTAATGCCATCGATTGATCTGAGCCAAAAAGGATCCTGTCTCATAATGGTCGCCACATTCGAGTCAATGAGTATCGTCTTAGGAAAGAAGCACTTCAGGTTGGTACAATGAAGCCTCGCTGAATAGCGTTCACATTCTCCGCTCTCCATGGAATTCGGCCACGTTTTGCCATATCAGGTTTTACGATGCTTGTATCACGGAGGCTGTCCAAAGCCTCTACCTCAGGACAGCAACGTTGCTCTCATCCACCGACTTACGATGCTACGTTGGGGTAGGGCAAGCTTCTGCAGTTGATGGCTTTGACATGGTCTGCAGACGTGGAATAACAATATTGCGGAGCCTCTGTTCTCGGAAATAATTGAGCGAACGATGAGACAAACAAACCATAAATACATTTCTCAAAGCTCAAGACATGCTGAGTTGAAGCCAGTCTGAAAGAATTGCAACCGACTGGGCATAACTACCCTCACTCCCTTGAAACCTCACTCCCTTGGAACCTCACACCGTTGGAACCCAAGAATAGATATCTTCAACGCGTGGGAGTTACCTAGAAGGAGGACCGCTGACGTGATTCACGGGTCCAAACCTTAGCTAACTCCCACGCAAACTGTGTAGCCATTCCACAATGTTTTGCAATCAGGTCCCACTGCCGGGTTCCATGAGTAACTGTGTCAAGCGTTAGTTTCGTCGAGATTATAGAAGATATTTCCGAGTCCATACAAGTCACTCAGCTTGATTTTGTACTCGTCGGCAATTTTCTGGCAGAATTCGCCAGCGACCACATTATGTGTATGCTCGCATTGCGTAGTCATTCCCGTTTGGAGTGGTCCAGGAGGCTCGACTGGGACCACGGCAAGGCTGTGTGTGGCTTCAGGTTTGCCGACTGTGCCAGTTGGTGATGGTGGTGGTGCCGACGTTGGTGGCGGTGGCGGCGAGTCACACGCAGGTGCTGCAGTCGAGGTGATTGCCAGGCAAGAGAGCACAACAGCAAGAGCCTCAAAAAGGCGGGCCATATTTGGGAATCTACATAGATGCGGAATAGTCGAAAAAGCTTGATACCAGAAAGGTGAGCGGAGGTCAGGAGGATAGAATCACGACCGTCAGGGCGAGCAGATTTATACTTGCGGCGGCTTCTAAAAAGAAGAATAGCAAGAATGGCTGTTTTGCAAAGCGGGTCAGAGCGGCCGAAAGAGCTTTGCCGTTTGTATAGGTGTTCTGAGAACGCAATTATTTCTTTCAATCTTTCTTTCATGCCACCAGTTGTCAGGCCCTTTCAGTTGATGCACCGACCAATCGATCAACCGCAACACTTCACGACATGAAATGGACAATCATTGTCTGAGTGTGAGTGTTTGCAACTCATCGCAAGTCATGGTTCACAGCTGTGACCATCGAATACGCCCTGCCCTCCGGCGTGCGATAGCTTCGAGGCTGCAGCCTTTCTTCGTCCCATATCGCCTAGCTGTCATATCTCGCCTTTTCCCATACTTTGTAAGTGCACATCAAATTTGCCGGGGAGGGGAGCATCTTAGTGCAGAATATCGACCAATCGACATCACAACCAATCAATTGGTGAGATGGCCGAGTTGGTAAGCTTTAGCTCCAATCGCCTCATCTCAAATCCCCGCTAACCCACTCTCAAGGTTATGGCGCCAGGTTAAGGTCACATCCTTAGCACCAGTTTCCTGGTGGAGCAATCCTCCTGGGTTCGAGTCCCAGTCTCATCAAATACTTCTTTTTTTGGCCGAATAGTCTGCTAGAATCAGTTCTTGCTTGAGATCTTTTTGCCCTGTCTGTGCCTTTTAGCCGTATAGATTAATCCTTCGGCTGACCGTGCCTTTTTTGTGAAAGAAAGATACAAAGGACTCTATTGAATCCCACCACGTCAATCAAAACAGCAAGATTGTCACGCCGCAACGTGTCAAAATATTTTCTTATTACTCTCGCTTGAGCTAGAGCCCGTCGTCCAATGTAAAAGAGAAATGGCAGCCCTTTGGCAAAACTCTCAACGGCTTTGATGGCATCGCGTGGAACAAATTTGGAGCTTGGGGTCTTCAGGAACCAGCCCTTCCCACCAAAGTGCAGCATTGCAAAGCCCATAAAGATCCCACCCTCGTATGCTATTACTAACTGGGGACTATATTCGAAACCGCCCAACCAGCAAGCTTCTTGTTGACCCAAAGAATTCCTTGGATAGCGTAGCTGAGAACAGTCTCCAGTGAATCGGAATTGGTGGTTGCGTTGAGTCTGAACCTGTTCTTGTCCTTGTCAATAGCGCCCACTATGTATGCATCATCGGGCTGGAGCCCGATGTTCGGCTGGACCTTTACGGAAAGGTTGACGGGAGGAATTCCGGTCACGAAGTAAGTGACATTGGAAACATCCGGACGCTCGGGGCCGAGCCAACCGCTGGAAGAAACCGAGACGTATCCAGTCTGCTGCGGAATAGTGTAGGACTTGCCGGCGACTGTCGTAGTGCCTCCAAGAGTGAAAGTAACATCGACCCTTCCACGTGCTGCTTCCATGTAGACCACTGTTGGGACGCAGCTTGAAGTGTCCCAGTAAGCCATCCTCATCAGCGGGGAGGAGCCTGGAGGGAAGGTGAAGGTGGTCGAAAGTGCCCTTGGCCGCGTAAATGAGCTCCGAGGAGCACGAACCCGGAACGAACATGAACACACCTAATAATTGACAGTAATGGAACCGTTGTCCACATGTGTGTACCCGGCCGACCACCCGCTTTCATCGGGGATGGAAGGGGCGATGTCAATGACTGTGAAGTCAAGGCTCTGGGAGCCCCTTGAGGTATACCGCCTGGTTGAGATCGCCAGGCATGGTACAAGTGAATGCAAAGCGTAACGAGACGGGGGAACGATGTGACACGGGCTTGTACTGGGGCAGGCTGTCGTAGCATATAGTGCAAAGGCTTCATGTTAGAACTATAGGATGCTCAATGTTTACGATAATCCTCTTCAGCCGCAACGTCCTTGCTCATGTCCTGTCGCAAACTCCGGTTGTTACGGGATCGCCGTCTTTGACTGCCAAAGACCCCAGTTGGTTAGGTATGGCCTTGGGGGCTGACCGCCTTGCGCGGCCGTCTTATATGTATTATGTGATAGACAGACTTCCCGCCAATAGGTGGTGGTGGCCTCTGAACCCGGATTTGATGGGCCAAGCCTTCACCAATGATGGTAGCCCTTCAGCCCGTGTTTTGTGGTCAGTGTAGTAAGCTAGTGGCAATCACCGTGGGTAAGCATTGTTTCTGCAGAAGCTCATCGGTGTGGGATAGGGAGGGGATGCGTTGTTGCAGTTCGACTCCTCGGACCTCGCCATGTCGCAAACGCCGAGGAGCATTTACATTACAGTATGCTCGGGTGAAGAAGGACCTCTCTCTCTCTGCGCTAGACCACGCCTTCGATAATCGTTGGCAGAGCTCTGAGTAGCATGCGCTGTGCAGGACTCAGTTGCAGCGCCATGATTGTGGCTGGCTCGTTTGTTGTCCACATTAGCAGTATAGTGTTCAGCCAGTGAGCTCATCATGGAGTTCCGGCTTAAGCAAGCTAAAGGCTTGCCAATGTATATCTCTCTTCATGATGCAACAACCCAAGTCTGATTGCATGCGTGCCGGCAGGAGACTGATTTGAAGGACTCGATGCACAAGCCCCGCAGCGGTCGCGGATGGAAGAGCTCAGAAAGGTCGGCTCACTGTCCAAGACCTTTGCTGAAGATATGTCCTCGAGCAGAGCAACCCAACTCACTGACGAGGCTTGACGTTACTTGATTTCTGCTCCCACCGTTACGCATAAGATGCATCAACGCGAGATCAACAACAGCAAAGGAAGGTAGCAGTCCAAACAGATTTACCACAGATGGAAGAAGTGTTCTGCCGCTGGAGTGGTAAAAGCCAGGCAGATCAACCAGGGTCAGCTGCGGCACACCCGGGCCAGAGATCTTGACACGTAGGATGTGCTTGGAGAAGGTGCTGCTTCCCCTGTCGATGCCCATATGCTCCGTTGCCTCTGTGATAATGTTGTGCAGATCACAGAGCTCCTTTCTGACTTTGTTAAACTCTGCAAGTCTTTTCTTGACTTCTGGAGATTCACTGTCGTGGGGCCTTATGATCACTTCCATCATGGGCTCATCTGCTTCTCGGAACACCAGCTCTGTAGCGAAGCGTGTGCAAAGGGTGCTTTTTGACGGGAAGCGGAGATGGCCTCAAGGACGGAACTCTTCCCAGAAGATCGATCGCCGACGACGACAATCTGTGGAAGTTCGACATATCTTCCGATGTCATTGTCCCGCAGTTTGTCGATTGTGTCCAATAGTTCGTTGTGTTTAGTCTTGAGTTGCTGCAGGTCAGGGGTGATTAGCCCCGCGGCAAACAATTGGACCTCTTCCGCTCTCACTGTTTTTGATAAGTCTTTGAATTGAGAACAACAGCGAACGAAAGTCCCTTGCTGATATAGCTATAAAGAGTACAGAAGTGTGGCAATATGAAAGATGCAATGTATAGTATATTCAAAAGATTGTTTGGCTGAAGCTGAGTGACGACAGGCTACTTATAGGTTACTTACACGGTAGAGGCGCTGGAGGTGTTGGTCGGCTACCTGCATGAGTTCTACTGCGCCTCTTTCACTACGGCGGCTGAGGGAACCACGGTCTGATCCGAGCCTCTTCTCTACCACTGACAAGGCGCAAGTCATCGCGCTGCTACAATCTCGTCTGCAGTAGCTCTGCAGGAGGCGGGCTTGCAAGTAGGCTTGAGACGCAAGGCTGAGCCACCCTACACACCATTACACCGGAATCGCTAGCGCAGATTGGCTGCGCTGTCCCAGCAGTCTGGACCTGGGGAAGGTGCAGTTTGAAGGGCGTAGCATTTTCTATATTTGCACGAACTCGGCGAGTAGGGGCGGATCCTTCATCATGTAGGCCGGCACCGCCGGCCGGCGGAGCCGCTTCAGAGCGGTCGCTCGCGGGGATCAGCGGCCCATTCTATTGGCAGAGGATGCGAAGGTTGTCGGGCTGGAAAAAGCGGCCGGCGCTTGCTCCCGTTCAGGTCGTCCCGTGGTCGAGCACCCCAAGGCTGACACGTGTAAATTGGCTCAGGATATTATGATGGTAAGGTGAAAGAGGCAATCAGGAGGAGGTCGAGGGCGTCAAGAGAAACCGTGTCGACATATGATGAAACCGGTAAATTTGGTTAATGCCGATCAGTCGCCCAAAGGTTCCCCAACGTGGCTGGTCTGGACTGAGGGTAACAAGACGGCAAGTGCTCCTTGAAGCAATGCAGAAAACACTATTGTTGCTTCTCCGCAACGGCGTTCGATGACACTGATTGCTCCACCCCCGCAATGAATCGGGAGCTAAGCCATGCATCCGCCCACGAGAAGGCGTTGGCGGCATGGTCATAGTAAGGCCCGACCATGGCCTACGAATTTACGACGCCAATCAAATTCCTCATCCCACCCCTATCAATCAGCCGTGAGCCGCAAGTGATAGTGCGCATGTGGCATAATTCCTTCTTTAAGGAGTCAAAGATTCATACATTATAATCAACACGAGCTACGAGCTCAGTCGGAACCCACTGCAGATTTCTCTTCTTGGCGAGTACCGCTCTTAGAGCATCGGGTGCCGTTTCCTGGTGTTCTTTCTAAGATGGACTCTCCGCCATCGTGAACACTTCAGGGTCAGGCCGTCCCATCCGCGTGTCAGCCTCGCCGAGTGAGGCTACCACCGGCAGGTAATTCACTGCGGCTATTGCCGTCCAGCTCCTTGCGCATTGTGCCATCGCCATCCAACTCGTGTCTCCGACCCGTGTCACGGCCGTCCAGCTCATGGCGCCAATCGTTTTTAGCCGCATCGAGCTCGGATCTCGACGTGGCCTCGAGTTCCGGCTTCAGGAAGCCGCCTTCTGGGTTCGCCGAAGCCTCCAGCTCTGGCTTGTCGTAGGTATTGCCGTTCCCAGGCGGAGGTGGCTTCCCCGTCTTAGCCTTGGAACGTCTTCGCCGTCTCCAGACCCAGGCTGCGACGAGGGACACCCCAGTGAGGAAACAGACTACTCCAATTACCGTGCCTGCGATTGCACCTCCACTTAGGCTCGGGAACCTGCCGCTCGTCTTGGAGCTCTGCCCGTCTGCTGCTCCGCTGGGACTGCTGGCGCTGCTTAGACTGCTGGTCACGCTCATCGTCGAGGAGAGGGATGCGAGGTCTTGTGCGCGGTAGTTGATCTGCATTGTCGGCCCAGAGATCACCACGCTTGTAAAGTTCATGACTGTCGTCACCATCTTGCTCGCTTGCTTATAGCTGATTGTGACGGACTCTCCGAGGTTGGTTCTCGTCATCTGCACCAACTTTGTACTCGCCGAGCACGAACTGTACGTGACGTTATTTGTCACAATACCCGTTGAGCAATACCCAGCCACTATTGTCTCGTCCGAAGGGTTGTAATCGAGACCCCTAGACAGCGTTCCCGATACCCGTTTAGCGTGCGATTGCTGATGCGAGGCGGCGCCCCCCCGAAATGCTCAGGGACAAACTCACTCTGGGCAACATATTGCAGCGGTCTCGCCGGGCAAGAACGTATCCATCATTGCGCCGTTGAACATGGCGCTGCCGCCACCCTGGCTGGACGTGACCGTGGCCGCGGTCCACCACCCCGATGGACACGCCAGGCCAGGCGAGTGAGGTGACCCGGCCCAGCGACGTCCTGGTAGTTGGTGACGTGCGGGAGGCACATCGGCGGCGTCTGCGACGGACACCCGCCCTCGACGTTGTACATGGCGCATATCTCCGAATACGTCTTGGCCGCAGCGTCCGTCGCCGCGCCAACAAAGGTGCACGCGCTGCAGAGCGGCGTGGCGCCGAAGGTTGTCGTCAGCGGCGCGATGACTTGTCGGATCCTCGTCGCGGACGTCGATCTAGACGTGCCAGGCTGTGTCGGTGAAGCCATTCATGCGTATGGTCGTGGGGATGCAGCACTCGTCATGATGCCTGCAAACCTAGCAACAGTCAATTGTTCTGACCTAGGAGAGCGGGCCGGGCCTTCATACATCCCATGTCTGCATTTCAGAGCCTCCAGCCCCCTCGCTGACGATCTGCGGGCTGCATCGTCATTCGTGTGACCTCGAGGGCGCAGCTTCGCCGCAAATAGGTCCTGTCGACTCTCTCCATCTTATTGATGCAACACACCTTCAGACGCGAATCAGGCTCTGTTACATCTGCCGAAGCACAACAAATCTCAAAAAGTGCACGAGGTAATATTGAATGGATCCGGCGTCCTCGGCTGGAGGTAAGATGACCGGCTGCAAACTAGGCACATAGCCAACAAACATTGAACAACCACATCACCAAGAGATGCCTTTACAGCAGTCGATCATCAAAGCGCATCGTGGCCTGCAGAAAATCCACTCTCTGCGTCATACCACGTGTCTCTGATTTGTTCTAAATGATATTGTCCATGACACTGCGGTCATGATCTGTCGAACAACTCTGCTCCGCAGTGGCCGGATAACCGCGATCAGTGTACTCAATTCAAAGCAAATGCCCCAACGCTCAACGCCACGCAAATCGCGATCCCAAAACTCCTCAAAATTGAAAGCCGCTCCCCGATGCGCTGTCTACCAGGGGCTTTGGCCCGCAACGCAAACTTGCCGCGCACCTAGGTCCGTGGTCTTCCGCGCCTGGCTTAGCTCCGCATCGACATCCCAGACCTGGAGAAAGTCACCCATCTCGCGGAACATGTCGTCCACTACGTCGATCGGCTCCTGAGACTCAACATCCCCCGTAACATGATCAGTCTTTGCTTCATCGGCCTTGTGGCCGAGGTCTGTTACATCGGCTGCCAAAAAAGTCTCAGCCATCCCAAACAGGCCGGGGCTTTGCGCGACTTGCTGTGAGGCGGTAGGGATGAGTTTCTGTCGGAGACCGTCGGTCCGGCTGGCCACGGCGGCAAAGTGCCTGTTGAACTTGGCGTCTTGCGATGTTGGTAGATCACCGATGGGCGTTGCCGGTGGTGGGGAGCCCTGGCGGCTCATGCTCCGCGAAGTCGGTGTACCCGGTCCCCTTCGTTCCGAGTTCTGGGCCTGAAGCCCATCATCCTCTACCAGTGGCACTGGCGCCCAGGAAACTCGTCGTTTGGCGCGTGGGCTATTGCTTGGATGCTTCATTGACGAGGATTGTTTCCCTTGCGATGGACGGCAGCCGGTTTGTCGGCCGGTCCGTTCAGGGGAAGGTGACATGAAGGACGCGAATGACTTGAAGGCAAATCGAGGCTCCGGCGTCGTAGGCCGTGGCTCGGGCTGTGACACTCCAACTTGATCAGCGCGGAGATCTTCTCCGGTACTGCGACCGGCTTCATCAGGAGCCCTGGCCAGTCCGGATCCCGCATCCGCGACGATGCAATCCCCACCAGACCACGGGCTCTGAGTTAAGAGCGATATCGCAGGCCGAGAGTCATCGCGAGGCTCTATGTCGCTGAAAGAGGTGGCATCGGTATTGGGAACGCGTGCATTGCGGGTCTGCAGAAGCACCTGCTGTGACAGTTGAGTCCTTGTCCAGGGGCTTTGCTGTGACTCCGAGGTGTGAGTGTAAGTAGGTATGCTTTTCAAATGAGCACCGTCGTTCATCTCCAGTGCATCTTCACGCACAATTTCCACCGACGTATCTTCCAGAGCCAGTGGAGCGCCTGGAGCATGATAGGCAGTCGAGCTTGGCTCAGACGGTAAACCACCATCCGTAGCCGGCGTTCCGACAGGCTGCTCTGAAACAGATGAAATCGCACCTGGCTCCTTTGCGTCAGCCCGAGCCTCTGAATCACAGCAGGTCTCCATCAAATCTTCGTCGACCGCTCTGTCATCCTCCGTTGCAGGGGCTGGCGATGATGCGGAGCGTGTAGTCAGCTGCGATAGCTTCGCCCAAGGACTTGATGGAACCAAGCGGTGCAGAATGTTTTTGAAGGAAAACTCGTTTGCGTCCTTGTTTGCGGACTGCTTCACAGACACGTCGTCGTTGTCCAATGGATGCGCACCCTCGCCCATGCTTCTTGGGGCTGCCGCGAGTTCAGCAGGATTTTCTGCCTGGGCAATGGCAGACTCGTTGTTCAGTTCCGCGGTTAAAGATTGGCTGTCGTGGTAGCAATCTTTGGTCTCACTCACTGCGCCATCTGACGCTGCGTGCCCGGCTCCCGTCACTGGAACTGTATCGTTGCGTGCTGCAGCACGGTGCACGCTGCTCAATCCGTCGTTCTCGGGAGTAGGGCCCAGGCAATCGATGTCCACTTCCCGAGACGCAACCATCGGCAAGGTCGACAAAGTATCGCCCCCTGTCTCAGCCTTCGTGGTTGCCAGCAACTCATCGTCCCGGTCACCTGTATTGTGGTCACAGCACGGCGGCGCGTGGATCTCGATATCATCCACAGACTGCTGTACCATGAGCTGCAGGTCGGGCTTGTCCGTTGTCTCGACCTGCTCGTCTTCCTCGATATCATGAGAATCTACATTATTCTCTCCCGCGTCCTGCACGCTGGTGCTCTCTGCGGTGCGAGGGCTGTTGTCGAGGTGAGGGTTGTCGACGCCGCTAGGAGTGGGTGATGGCTCTGCTAGGGGAGGATTAGCCGACTCTTTAATTTTGGGATTGTCCCGTTGGCTAGACTCGTCAGGCAACAATCCGCTGGCGGGTTCCTTTTGCGATTGGGGTTCCGATTCAAGAAGCCTTCTGAAGCAAAAACTCTCATCTTGTTCAGTTTCGAGGTCGACGTTAGCAGTCGGACCGTCTGCATCGTGCATCTCTTCGTTGCGTATTTCGTCCACGTCCATCAGGTCGATGCGCGATGTCTTGTCACATTCCTTCGATTGCTTTCCATATGTTGGCACGTTTTGACTTCCGACAGGTGCGGTCAGGTCGGAGGTGGCGCCATTTGCGTCCGGCATGCTGTGTGGTCGGCCTTGACGTCGCTGCGAAGTCGGGGACGATAGCATTGCCGCGGCAGCCTCTCTTTGACTGAGCTCGTCTTCAGATTCGACCGGATGCAAGTCAGCAGCCTTCCACACATCTCGCCTGGGAGATATGCGCTTGGGAGTTGAGGCAAGCACTCCGCGGTCACTGTCAAAGGAGTCATTTGGGTTTGAAGTCGTGAGCTCGTCCTCGTCTTCTTGCTCGTCTTTCAGCTCGTTTTGCTGCTCGTCGTGATGATTACCGCACACTCTAGATGTGCGCCGTTGCGAGGACTGAAACGAACGGCCCGGATCTTGCCTCGGAAGCTTATGACTGGAGCTACCGAAGGGGCGGGCGCACAGCTTGCTGATGGGCCAGGCTCGGGGATTAGCCTTCCTCTGCACGAGTGGCGACTTGGAGAAGCTCGGGTCGCTGGAATCAGGCTTTCTCCTCTTGTTTGCCACTTTCTTCAACCACTCGGATTCCTTTGCTCTTCTCTTCTTTGCAGAGGCCGTGAGTGACGCCTCGGCCGAGGCCCAGAAGGAGTCTTGCGACAGTGTCGGCACCTGCATACTCATTCGCCAACTCTGCACCATTGCTAGTTCGCCCCCCTCGAGATACGGATGGGACTCCGTGGCCGTCGCCTGCTTTAGGCTCTCTGGGCTCGGCAAATGGCACTCGAGGCTGTCGCTGATGTGCTCTCGCTGGGCTTGTGTGATCGTTTCATCTATCGGATGTGGTGCGCTGTCCACCGCTTGAATAGAAGAAAGAGGTTGAGGCGTCGCAGCGCGTGCGTCGCTTCTCCAGGGATTGACCCAGCCAGATTCTTTGTCGAACGGGCCACGTAGGCTGGCGGAAAGTAAGAAGGGGACGTGACCCTGTAGAAATCGTTGCCCAGCCACCTCGATCCGGAGTTTTCGGGCCTTTGAGTCAGGACTTTCGTCGACCAGACTTTGATAGCAGTCATCTTCAGCATGACATGTGGCTTCCGAATATATGACGTCCTCTTCCCGGTCCGGGGCAGCCTCGCCGAATGTCAGGGGTGGTACAGTCATGTTGACTGGACTGCGACACAAAGAGCTGTCGAGCTCTCGAAGATTGACCTGACAGTCGATGGGAGACTGCCATGGGGGTTCTGGCAGGTATGCAGTTTCTCGCGCCAGGTCTGACAGCTGGCACAGCATCCAGAGTCTGGGCGTATCTGCGGAGCCAAGCGGTTCGTGAGGTTGGATTTTGGGAGGGGGGCGAGCGAGACGCGCCTCGCGGCTGCACGTGATGACGCGTAAATTGATGGCCGGTACCTGCGTACAGGGATCACGCCTGAGTCTGTCACTCCTACGTTTCATTTTAGCCCCAGTGCGAGGATAGAAATCATTGACTCGGCTCATCATGATGCGAATAAATACCCTCTCATCTTTTCCACATCCGCTGCGGGACGAATCATGGCGACTTTGCGCTGAGAATGCAGTTGGTGCTACGTGACTCGATGCGTGGACTCGATGGTTGGCACAGCAACCCCGCTTGCCCAATCAAGAACCCCAGTTGTTATGTTTGTTTCGCTCTGGGGAACGCGCACCTACGCCGTCGCGTCACTGATAGGCACCTCTTATTTCACTGAGACTTGACATTCGAATTTCTTGTTTGTGTTTGCCCATTTGGAGCCTATCGAATGTCTACTACTTTGCAGGTGGAGAGATCTCGTTGGCAACAGTCCTCCACATTGCTGCCATCACGCCCAGAGGAAGCGCGTCAAGAACCATTGCCAGCAATAGGCATCGCAACCCCGCCGAGGGCGACCATCGCGCCAACGTCTGCTGTTTTCATGGCGGCGCAGTCGACCTGAGCAGACCTTCTCCTCGCGATCCGGACGGTCGCATCAATGGATCACGCATGGCTGGACTCCCTGTCCGAGGACTGGGTTTCGCAGCCAGGAAGCGACACCTCCGCCGACAAGCTTCCCGCGCTGAGAGATGTCAACGAGCTTGACGCCGCGCAATCGTCAGATCACCCAAGTCGGATGCCACGCAGGACTCCGAACGGGAAGCTTTCCCTACCATCAGCTCGTGACATCAGCGCCGTCATATTAAGCGAGCGTAGCGCCAACGACATCAACATCTCGAGCCAACGGCTGCCTTCTAGGCTATCGCAAGAGGTCAAAGCTTCCAGGGCCCAGGGCCGAACTCGCTCCGTCTCTACTGCGACTGACGGATCAGTTGTTCACAACAGCATCCCGCGAAACACATCCTCCAGCCGGCGAAAGAGTGAGACGCCCGAGTGGAAGCGACGCTTGGTGCACGGAAAGGTCCAATATGGAGAGCAACGGGACCTCTTCTGCTCTGCCGCTGCTGGTCTTCAAGACATGTTCAAGCCGCCATCGCCAAACGACAACACCTTCGAGGGCGGCGCATCCACACTACCCTCAAGCCCCCCACAATACGCGCATGAAGCCATCGACGCAGATCTCGAGCGCTACTTGAATGACGAAGACGATGACGAACGCGACGACCATGCAGAAGTCACGCCTAGCCCCAGTCCAAGGCGACCGCAACGCGAAGTCAACTATAGCCTGAATGCCGGTGATGACGACTCGTCATTGTCGGAGATGGACGACTCGCGACTGGGAGCAGGCGCGAGCATGGAACAACGGCACGCAAGGGAGGTTTACTATGACCAGAGCTCTCTGACTGCACCGCGTGAAGCAGTCGACGCGTCGAGGAAAACGAGTGGCCAAAGTGTCACTCGCAACGAGGATTTTAGTCCAATCATGATTGGCAGGCACTCTGGTGGAGATGGCGGAGTCGACTTTGCGCCGATCGAGGTTCCAGTTGAGCAGCTGTGGCAGAAGCTGGAGCGTCTGCGTGTTAACCAGGTGCTTGAAGACTCCCAAGCAGACCTGCAGACAGGCTTCGGTGCTGGAGAATCAAGCCCATCCCAAGTTGCTGGCGGCGACTACCTCGCCAACGGAGCCTTTGTCAACGTCCAGCGAGGTGGAACGTCTGGAGACGGATCCTTCTACCACCATGGACTCAGCTCAGAGATTGGAGTGGACACATCCGACATGCTCCCCGATGCGTCCTTGCAAGCCAGCACCCCGAAACAGTTTCCCTCGGTTCGAAATCAGCGGAGCAACCCCGTTCCCACCTTTCACATCTCGCGCAGCCCCTCTATGCCTCGAGCGCCGTTCCCGAGCCCCGAAAAGCGGCAGGCTAGAGAGAGTGCTGGTGGTCACACGGCGAGCAGCCCCTTGAAGCTCTTTGGCCCATACGACACCTTTACAAATCAGACTCTGCTTCGCCGTATTAGCCAGTTTGAAGAGGCCTCTGGCAGCCCCTCGAGATTGTCGCTGGAGTCTAGCAGCCCCGCTCAAGTCCAGCAGTTGCGACATGATGCTGACAAGGAGGCTGCAACCCAGGGTGCGGGGGCATTCGGTCGCTTTGGACGTGGAGATTTGGACGGATACGAGTTCGCTGGAAACTTGTCGTACGAGTCGGACGGGAAATCAGAGGCTCATGACAAGGTGAGGATGGCATCGAGTGCCATCATGTCCAATATGCCGTCATTGCATCCGCCGAGCCATACGTCCCCGAAAGATAAGCCTGCGCTGCTCATTCGCAGAAGGCGGGAACAAAACTTGACAACGAGCAACCGGGTTCCAAGAGATTCGTCCTGTTCGAGGGAGGAGGACCGGTCAATAGCTGTGCCGAAGGGTGCGCCAGCGTCTGCTGGAACTCCCAAACGCGATGCTGAGTCGGAAGGGAAGCGGCCAAGGACGTCACCCTCCAAGGACCCCACGCCAAAGCGCCGACGAACACTTCATCGATCCGATGTTGCCTTTGGACGCGAGAATCAACTGGCCGCAGTCGACTCTGCGCATCAGCAGATGCAGTCTGCGATAGGCAAGAAGGGCAAGGATAACCGACCTGGCGACTTCAGGTTGGCGGACAACGGCGCTCTGGCCATGCGTTCCATTCTTTGGCCTCACGACTCGACGGGTAGCTCGAGACCGTCGCAACGCGATAAACCAATGCACCCTATCGTCCAGGCACTTCAGCATGGAAACATGACTCCTCCCAGCGACGATGCTAGCGAAGTCGAAAGGAAGCCGTCTATTGTGACGCAGGACTTTGTGAACCAAGCTGCACAAATCATGGCCATGATACGGAGCCAGGTGAGACCGGAATTGGCGAGCCTCGAGGAGTCCGAGCCTGAGAACGAAGCCGCGAGCCCCGGACCATCATTGACAGATTCATATCAGGAGTCCACGAACGAGCCGTTCTCCCGGCCGCCCAGCCGTGAAGGGAAGCTCTGGTCCAAGACACCTCAACGCCAAGAGGACCCTGAGCTCATAAGCCGACTGAGGAAGTACCAAGAGCGGAGTGATGCAGGAGACGCCATTTCTTCATCGTTGCGGTCTCTTGATCTCGGACCTGATGCGCCTCCGACGGCTGATGAACTTGAAGAGCATTCCGATGATGGTGGCTACGCCGAGGGCGAAGGCCCTGTTCTCATCTACGACAACCTTATGAGCGACCTTACCAACGTTCGAATCAGCTCAACCCGAATCCCGAACGAAGACTTGTTGAGCCCGAGCAAAGTATATCGAACAACGTCGTCTTGCCAATCTACTAGCAGAGACTTTCCCACCACGTCTTCCCGAGGCTCGGAATCTCGGAGGACAATTATGCCGCAAAGCGTCTCTCACTTGATCCCGGACCGAGTCGGAAGCATGTATCTTGACAAACAGAACAATATTTGGGTCAAGAAGAAGGAGCCGGAACCGGCGTCACCGTCTGCCACAGCACCCTCCGAGGACACCGAAGACGACCCGTTTGCTAGTATCCCGGACCTCTCTGTTGATGTCACAAGAGAGCTGCAGCATCTGAGACTGGCATCTGCGCTGAAAGAGGCTGCCGCCTCTGGTGCCGGGCCGCAGAGCCCGCCTCGGAGCCCTTCAGAGGTGCAGTCCCGACAATCTAGTAGGGGCTACTACACCCTCTCCCCAAGGGACAAGCCAGACCCACACATGGCCACGCTGGCCAGGGATGAGCTCGAAAAGCTAGACAATCGTGCCGCTACAGGCTCCGCAGCCTTGCAGGAAGACATGTATCGCGATGGTTGCGCTCAGGATAGCAAGAAAAGCGACAAGCGACGAAGCACGACACGCCGAAACCTCACCATTTCGTTCTCGTCACCGATTGCGTCCATCATTCACGACGTGTTGGCTGAAGACTTGAACAACATGCAAGACGACTCCGAGGGAGACTCGGCACCCTGCCCTGGCACCCAAAACTTTGCGAAGAACAGGGGACCTCCAGGCTCGGCACATGGCTGTGTCTACGGACCGAGTCGACCTCTCTCTACCCGCGGCCCAGATTTTGTTCCAAGGCCGGTGTCTCGCATCGACGAGCAAGACGAAGAAAGCACTGTCGAAATCCACCCTGATGATGATGATCGCC
Source organism: Tolypocladium ovalisporum (assembly GCA_024340015.1). NCBI lineage: Eukaryota > Fungi > Ascomycota > Sordariomycetes > Hypocreales > Ophiocordycipitaceae > Tolypocladium > Tolypocladium ovalisporum. The sequence continues at coordinate 226,643 of JALHBZ010000102.1, forward strand.
AAATTAGCATCATTGGCGAAAACAGCGTGGTGAGCCACAGGACACCCGACGCACGCCACGCTAGCTTGAGCTTCATCGTCAATCACGCCGTGAGCCAGCGAGCACTAGCTTTCCAGCCGGATGAAAGTGCCATAATCGGACACAATGTTGGCAAGCTATCGTTGAGTCCACTGTCTGATTTTACGCTTGACAACATGGACCAGTCGTTTGGGTTCGAGGTGAGCTACTTGATGGGCCGACGAAACTTTGCTACCGGCGATGGCTCCAAGAGAGTCATGTCTGTGACGATACGACAGCTTGTGGACAAGCTTAGCGAGGTTGAGCCGTACGAGCCATTCTGGGAGGACATTTCCGAGCTCGACTTGCAGGACAAGCACCTCACGAGTCTTCACATGCTGGATGAGTTTTGCAACAAAGTGGTCACCTTGGACGCGTCCAAAAACGAGCTGGGCCACCTCGATGGCGTTCCCTCGACTGTACGGCAGCTCAAGGTGTCCCACAACATGTTGACAGAACTGACATCATGGGACCACCTGATGAATCTACAGTATGTCGACATATCCGGCAACGAGGTCAAGAGCCTGTCGGCTCTGAAGAATCTAGTGCACCTGCGCAGTGTCAGGGCCGACGACAACCAGTTAACCAGTCTGGACGGACTCGACTGTCACGATGGACTGCTGTCCCTGAGGGCCCGCAACAACCAGATTGAGGATGTGGACTTTTCGATGGTGTCGCTTGAACGCTTGACTGAGCTGGACCTGGATGGCAACTGCGTGAGCTCGGTTCGAAATCTGCATTTACTGCCGGCGCTGTCGCAACTACGGCTGCAGAAGAATCGTCTTTGTCGCTTCAAGGTAGGCGCAAGTATGAAGACGTTGCGACACCTCGATGTGAGCGACAACAATCTCACGACGCTGGATCTCAGCAACATGCCCAACATCCACTCCGTCTACGCCGACAGGAATCGCATCTCCGAGCTGTGTGGATTCGAGCGAGCTCGCCGCCTGGATAGTCTGTCCCTACGAGAACAGCTCGGCGACCAACCGCTCGATCTCAGCTTCCTGTCCAGCGCCTACGAGATTCGCAAACTGTTCCTCTCGGGCAACTACCTGGGACGTTTTGAGTCGGTCGTCGACTTCCTGAATCTGCAGCTGCTGGACTTGGCCAACTGCGGGCTGCAGAGCTTGCCAAAGAAGATGGGCCAGCTGATGCCGAATCTGCGGACGCTGAATGTGAACTTCAATGCCATTGCCGACTTGTCCCCGCTTCGTTTCATTCCGAGGCTAAAGAAGCTGCTCGCGGCAGGAAACAGGCTCGCCGACTCGACGGCGGTCACGCAGCTGCTGACGGAATTCCCCCACCTCAGGCAACTAGACGTGAGAGATAACCCGGCGACACTGGGGTTCTACGCCCCGGTCCAAGTCTTGGTACCTACGGACCGGAGCGGATACACGGACACGTTTATGCTGCCAGATGCTGACGCGGAGAGGGATGTCTTGTTTGCGAGCAGACTGGACGAGGCGACGAGGCTGCGGCGACGTCTACATCATATCGTGCTCGTTGCTAGCTGCAGACGGCTCCGAAAGCTGGACGGCATGCCCGTGAAGCGACACGAGGTGCTCGCTAGAGACGACCTGCTGGAGACGCTCGTCGCCGAGGGGCTCGTGTCGGAGCTAGAGGACACGCTGGTGGCACAGCCGGACGAGTCGCGTACCCACGAAGCAATAGCGGCAGAAGCTGCGGCAGAAGCTGCGGTTGCTCGGCAAAATGAGACGTTGGGCAGCGACCGATGGAGCGTGGAAGACAGCTTTGCTTGACGACGCGCATAGGGAGAGAGGGGACTGAAACGAACAGGGGAGCAAGAGACGCGATACGATGACATGAATGTACACGCATGGATGCCTCAAAAGACTGCGAATGGTACGCAATGTTTGGGGTCTTTGGTCAATAGCAAGGCGTGCTATGGAAAACGGTGTTTATGGACAAGCGTGTGGAGTTTCGGCAGTTGGGATGGGGAGTGCGCATGGAATTGTATCTTTGGCATGACATGCCGCCAATAGAAGCACTGTATGAGTATAATGCATCATTCGAGCTTTACGATGCTGATGAAAAGTGCCGGGCTTGGGCGGGGCGAGTCGCCGTGACGCAGCCAGTGATGGCACTGTATCCGTAGAGTGTTGTTGAAGGAGATTGGACCCTGATGGTTTAGGGTTTCGGATGCGCGTTGGTCCCGGAGCAGCATGTCCGAGGACGAAGCATGAGCGTCAGTTCAGCTCTCGGCTTGGCCAAGTGCGATGAAAGGCGGGAGACTACATCAATGTCTACGGGCGGGCCTCGTCAGCTGCTGTACGGGAGGAGGGCAAATATCGAGCGTCCGTAGGTAAAGTAACGTGTACTCGTCGGAGTAGACAAAAGGGCCACGTCCAGGAGATGAGAGGCCACCACGACTGCCCGTCTGAGACAACAAACTTGAGGGAGTTGGTGCGGACCCGCGTCGTGGAAGAGTGTGGAAGCGACCGTCACGACTCTCGCGCGGGTCGCATAACGAAGGTGGCCTCATTTCAGACGAATGGCTGCAGGCGGCAGGGATGCTCCTCTGGGCATCGAAGCAGGCAGAACCGTGCTGTTGGCATGTATCGGGAAACCTTGAAACAGACAGCAAGCAGGACACGAATTTGTTAGTCCCATGGATCCATGTCGACGGTTCCCTGCCTCAGGTTAGGTGCTCCCAACGGGCATGGCAGAGGCGCTGTGGAGAATCCCCTGGTAGGCTGCGGCAGGCGGCAACCCCAACGCCCGCCACTGGTACCAGCGCTCCTCCGCCATTTGTGATTCATCATCCAAGCCCATCTGCACCGCATGACCCATCGCCATCTACCCCAGCGCTCCGCCCACGACTTTGTTGACGCGCTGCTCTCGACCTTTTAGCCGTTCTTCTTTCTTTTGCAACAAGCATCGATCCTCTGCTAGATTCGCCTCACCGATCCTACGCGATACAGACCAGCAAACCACCGTGCAGAACCTCCCCAGACCTCCCTCGACATGTCCCTCCGCCGCCGACGATAACGTCTACAAACCGACCGTCTCTGCTGCATTCGACGGCAGAGACGCTACGCAGCGCACCATGGACGCGCTATCCGAAGCCGGCTCCACGCCGCAGCCCCTCGAGCGATCCGTCTCCCAGCACAGCGCCGCCTCGACTCGCTCCCATCGCAGCGGCCTGCGCGCCGGCAGGAGTCGCAGGCTGCTCAGCCAACCCGGCAGTTCCGCCAGCAGCGTCGCCGCCAGTAGCATTGCCGAGAGTGAAAAGTCCCTCGTCAGCTTCCCTAGCTTCTCCCCCGAGGCCGCCGGCTTCGGCCGTTTCGCTCGCGACGCAGACGACGGAGACCAGCGCCTCAAGACGGCCACGCAGGAGTCGGTCAACGGCGGGCCGTCTAGGAACACGAGCGGCCGCAGCTTCTCCATCGTAGACAGCCTGACGGGCGGCGGCTCGGCGCGTGACGCCCTCTTTGAGGATGCGCCGCTGCGACAGTCGATCCCCGGCGCCCTGCACCAGGCCGACGACGGGCACATTGATCGCCTCGTCGCGCGGCACGGCGCCGTTGCGCTCATCAGGCAGATTGCCGAAGACCTGGCCCAGCGAGACGGCCAGATCGCAGCCCTGCGCCGACGAGCCGACGAGCGAGAGCGCGCGCTCAGGAAGGTCATACGCGAGTGCGGCCTCTCCAATTTGGAGTTCGAGACGAGGCTGCGGGCCGTCGAGAGCGACCTGCGCGCCAGCGACAAGTTACAAGTGAGCAGTAGCGGCGGCCTGACCAGTCTAATGAGCGACGCGATGCAGGACACCATCGCTGCGACCGCTTACGGATCTACGGACCGGGCAGGCTCAACGATTCGCGCAGGCAGCGCGTCGACCACCTCCAACACAGACACCGCCAACAAGGGCACTATGAGGGGGTGGAAGAATTACATCTGGGGAAGCGGCACAGCCAAGCGTTCGAGTGGCGCGAGCAGCGTCAACGACGACGCCATGAACCAGACGATCATCATCAGGTCCCACTCGAGCCTGGATCGCCGCCCGACACTTCAAGAGGACCTGTTCAGCCCACCCCCAGAGGCTAGTTCAAAGTCGGTGCGAAGCGCCAGCCGCGCCTCCAGCATCCACTCTGGCAACCTCAAGGAGCGCAAGTCGTCGGTCTCGTTGGCAAGCTTGGCGTTGAGGCTCGTTGCCGGCAGCGCCAGCACGACGCGGGACGCAGAGGCTAGGGGTCGCGCCGTGAGCACCTCTGGTCGTGGATCGGCGAGGGCAGACCCAGTGACAAGCGCGACCAGGCCGCAGCCGAACCGTGTCGTCTCCGTCGCCGGCGGGCCCAAGGCTCTGATGGCGATGCGGCGCGCAAACCCGGCCCCCCCGGCGCCACCCAGCAGCACCAAGTCGCAGGCCCAGGAACTGCGGGAGAACATGGCTGGCAACCCGCCCAGCCTCTCGTCTGCGCGTCAGGAGAGCTACGGCCCCGTGGAGATGGATGCCATTCTACCCCCCGAGACTCAGCCCCCGACACTCACGCGCACTTACAACGATTACGCCACCGGCGAGTATCTCACCGACCGGTTCGGCTTCATCTACAACCAGCGGCGCAAGAAAAGGCAGCGCGAGGCCGCTCAAATGGCCCGGCACATTCGCAAGGGGAGCCGCACCGAGATGCTGATGCACGGCCGGTCAAAAATGTCGCCGAACCTATTGGACGAGGCTCCCAGTCCCAAATGGAGCACCTCGAGCGACGACGGGCGACCGGGGACTCCCAACAGCCTCGAGGAGCGGCTGGTAGAAGAGGGAAAGCCGAAACGATGGCAGGACTACCTCAAGATTGCGACTTTTCCCACGGAGCTGCTCAGCCACACGCCGGGCATGAGCGCGTCGGCAGTGGAGGTCTTGGAGGGGAATGATGGTCAGGGACCTGGCGACACCCGCCAGAGTGAGCCAGAGCCAGCCAAGTCTCCAGGTATCACGCCGACGGGCGCTGGCCTCGTACCCCTGGCGAGCACCACAACGGCACTGGATAGCGAGACGACCCAGCCGTCGGATGCGGATGCAAAGGCAGGCACGCTTGCCAAGGACGATGTGGAGCCGGTCAAGCTACTTCTCGAGCAGCTCAGCGAGGTTCACGACTCGCTGCAACGGGACAAGACAGTCAAGTGGAACGACTTCCTACGCAAGGTCAGGGCCGAGCGGCAGCGCGAGGGCAAGGCCGCCATCGCAGCCGCCGCGGCCGTTGCAGAGGCACGCTACGAGACGCCCGCCATGATACTGCCGGAGGAGCGGGTCGCAGACGGCGAAATCATCGGCATATCGGACCTGGGCAACAAGGGCAAGGTTGGGCGCGCCAAGTGGAACGAGTTCAAGAGCCTGGTGCTGGGTGGCATCCCCGTGGCGTATCGGGCAAAGGTCTGGTCCGAGTGCTCCGGGGCCAACGGGCTGCGGGATCCGGGATACTACGACGACCTCGTCGCGCAGAGTGGCGACGAGGACGACCCGGCCGTGGTCAGCCAGATACAGATGGACATTCACAGAACGCTCACGGACAACATCTTCTTCCGAAAGGGCCCCGGCGTCCAGAAGCTGAGCGAAGTGCTGCTGGCGTACTCGCGGCGCAACGAGGAGGTTGGCTACTGCCAAGGGATGAACCTCATTGTGGCGAACCTGCTGCTGATCATGCCGTCGGCCGAGGACGCGTTCTGGATCCTGACGTCGATTATCGAGAGCATCTTGCCGCGAGGGTACTACGACCACTCGTTGATGTCCTCGCGGGCCGACCAGCAGGTGCTCCGGCAATACGTGTCCACGGTGCTGCCGAAGCTGTCGGCGCACCTGGACTCGTTGTCGATCGAGCTCGAGGCGTTGACGTTTCAGTGGTTCCTCTCGGTCTTCACCGACTGCCTGTGCGCCGAGGCACTGTTCCGTGTCTGGGACGTGGTGCTGTGCACAAACGACGGCAGCACGTTCCTGTTCCAGGTGGCGCTGGCTCTACTGAAGCTCAACGAGACGAACCTGCTGCAGCGCGACACGCCCGCGGGTGTGTACACGTACATCAACCACCAGATGACGGAGCACGCCATAAGCATCGATGGCTTGATGCAGGCGAGCGAGGGCCTGAGGCGGGTGGTCCGCAGAGAAGAGGTGGAGCAGTTGCGAGACAAGGCAATCCGGGCAGAAAAGGACATGCTGGCGGAGCGAGACGGCATGTCGAAGAAGAGGAGGGACGGCAAGCAGAAAGCTGCGGCAGAGCACGACGAAGGCTCGGAGCAGCCGATGCAGCTGAGCATTGCCGAACCGCGGCCGATGGGTACGTGAAATGGGGCAAGCATACGAGATACCCAGACCATCCTGATATAAAAGGCAGGGCGCATAGCCGGGATTGGTGTTGTACAGTGGATTCTAGATTGGGCCGGAGAATATGAGGACATGGTTGATACCCCCATTTGCTATGGGAGCTTGCTCTTTGCCTGTCCTTGATTACACTCTTTTTGAGTATTGTCCCGCCACGATGCGTGCGAGATGGAACGTTACGCGCCGTCACTTTTGCAGAGGCGTTGCCCCCGGCGTGCGTGACGTAAACGTCTAGATGAAGGTTTTGGATGGTAATAAAATGCACCCATGACCAGCGCTTTCTTCTAGTAGTGGTACTGTACACTTCCATTGACGTGGTGGAAAGGCGAGTATGCCGCTCGTTCACCTACAGCTTGGCCTTGCTGTCCTGTTGCCACTGCTCGTACCACGCCTTGCCAAACTCCTTGCGCTCCGTCTCGCGCTGCTGGTCGGCGGCGAAGCGCCTCTCCTCGACGTCGAGGCCGGCGCCGCCAATCTCGGCCAGCAGCGTCTTGTGCATCTCGGACTTTATGACGCCGTAGACGCCCGCCTTGGGCTTCTCGAGCAGGGCGTTGTCGTCGACGAACCCGAGGGCGTCGTCGAGGCTGGAGGCGAGGCCGTCGGCGAGGCCGTCGCCGACAGCGTCGGGGCCCGAGAAGCGGCGGGCCTCGAGGGCGACGGCGCGGTAGGCGGCGGGCGTGAGCTTGTGGCGGAAGATGGCGGCCATGGCGGGCTTGAGGGGCGCGCCGAAGAGCAGCTCGTTGAGGCAGAGGAAGCCCTTGGGCGAGGGGGCGAGGCGGTAGTCGTGGGCCATGGCGAGCATGAGGCCGCCGGCGTAGGTGTGGCCGTTGAGGAGGGCGAGCGTCGGCATGGGGAAGCTGGGCCGAGTGAGCTCACGAATCCACACCTTGAACGAGGTCGTAACTCACGTCAGGAACCGCCTCCACACATTATAGTAGAGGGCCCAGAAGCCCTCGGTGTTGATGGCGTGGTCGAGGTCGAGGCCGTTGGAGTAGAACTTGGGGATGCCGCTGGTGGTGACGACTACGCCGGGTGCGTGGCCGCCAAACTCGAGCACGTCGAGGGCGGCGAGCAGGGCGCGGCAAAAGGCCGTCGTGATGCGGTTGTCGGGCGGCGAGACCCACGTCAGCAGGTAGACGGCGGGCCGGGGCTGCGTGGCCGTGATGGTGCCGCCGGGGTGCGCGCCGCACGCGGGTATGGGGACGGTGAAGAGGGGGGATGCTGCCGCTGCTGCCATGGTTGCGGTATGGGCGTCGGGAAGATGTGTAGATGGGAGGTTGTGACGCCGTGTGGTGGTGGTGGTGGTGGTGGTGGTGGGAGTGGGAGTTGAGTGTTGCGGCTCGCTGGGCCTCGGCTGTCGAGGTAATCGGCGGGCGCTGGACGAGCACCGCCGGCCGCGCTGACGCCCATGGCACTCAGCGCGAAGTAGTGCATTCACGCTGAGCGGGGATTGTGCTAGGACACCATGATTCGATGAGTCGGATTGCGAAATACGACGTGATGCGCGAGCTCGGGTTGCACATGCGCTGTGCTGTTTGTTGGCTCTGCTGGCGACGGCGGCCGGCCGAGTTTCACATGCCGCAGCCGGGCGCGGGGGTGGAGCATTCGGTGTAGGGGAAGAGGATGCATGAGCGGGCCGGCATGGGCCGCCGGCGCCGGGCCCACCGCCTTCCGGGACGTTGCTTACATCGGACAAGAGATGTGCAATACCGTACGGACTACTCAGTCCGCATATGATCTCAAAAGATCCATAGCTGCCCCGAAACGATGTCTCACTAGGAAACCAAGCCAATTGTTGGTTCGTTTCTGCTATCAATGTGATTTTCGCGGCTGATAACTGGCTGCTCCACACACAATGGGATACAGGGGGGCAGCTGTGAATGATCTGAAATTAGCATTGGACAGCGACGGTCCGCATCGTGTTCTCGTTCCGGTCCGACTACCGAACATTGCCAGGTGTTCACCACCTGTTCACTCATCAAGGCCGACGTCAACGGGTGCCTGAGGCCTTGTGCTGCGTGGGGGCGCTGTGATGATTCCTCAACGTCAACCTCGTAGCATTTCGACTGTCAAAACTGTCACTCCTTCCTTTACGTGCACGTCCATCACCAGCCTCCGGTCCTTCTACACAACCTTCGTCGTTCACAACGCTGGATACGTCGACCAAGACGCCTTCTCGGAACATCGCACCAGACCAGCAGACCTGTTGTGCCACTGCACCGAGCTCACGGCCTTCAGTTCCCATGGCTACCTTCCACTCTTTCTCGCGACTCCCGTTTGAGCTCCGCGCCCAAATCTGGAAGGCGACGGTCGAGCCGCGCACCGTCAATGTCGGCTACTTGGAGGCCGAAGCATCTTGCGTGATTCTGCATGCAACCTCATCGACGCCGTTGCCAGCCGTCTTACACGCCTGCCACGAGGCCCGCAATCAAAAGTTGTATCAGCGGGCCTTTTCCCTCGGACAAACGCCGCGGTACATCTACGTCAATTTTGACATTGACCTCATCTACATCGGGCATTCTCCCTTCAACGACTTTGCACCAGAGCGGCTGCTTATTCGTCGGCTCTCGTTTCATCGCGACTTCGACGCATGCTTCTGCTGTTTCGACTCGCACGACCTGAACCAGTTTTCCAGCGTGCAAGAGATTCACATCATCTGCGAGCGTAATCTCGGAGGCTGGGCAAAGGCGTGGCAGGATCTTTCGTGGCCCTGCCCAAAAGAGAACCTCAGGTTCATTGACGAGGAGACGGGGCGGGTGGCGTCGGGCTATGAGCTGGGTGAGATGGAGGTCGAGATTGAGGCCGTGTGGATGGAGTATTCGGAGGCCGTGTGGAGTAAAGTATTCTCCTGACGATAACTTCTAGATGACTACTGACTCTCCAAGGGACTTGGCTTGCAACGCCGGGCGGAGAGGACGCATGTATGCAAGTCAGCCGCTATTACCGCATGGCTGTGAGTCATAGAGTTTTCCAGAGGACCCGTGTGGATGGTCTTGAAGCATTAATAGAGAATGACATGGCCAAACGTGAATTCAAACAGGTTCAAGTCAAAATTCCCCCGCGGTGTGGTGCCTTGGACGCACCAAGAGAGTGTTCATTTCAAAACAAAGCATCGCACTGATTTCAGGACAATGGGGATGAGGAGAACATCATGCCGCCGTGGAGAGGCAAGGATATCCCGAGCAGATTTACATCAGGTTCAAGTGCAATCGCCGATGTTGTCTGTGCAGCTGCTCAACATGCGGAGAAGAATTGAACTATTGGAGTGCACCACTGCCTCGCCCCATTGCTGGCCATAATCGAGATTCATGGCCCGACGGCCTTTCGGTGACACCAATTTAACTCACGGGATATCGCTGAACCGATTCTACGGCCAACGTGCTATCCTGCTCATGGGTCTAAAGGGGTGCTGCTGGAACGGGAACTGCTGAAACGCTGCAGACAGTCAGCTATGTTTCGGCGAGCGAGGCCATCGTAGTGACTCCAACATGTTGGTGAATCTCGAGGTGCGACGATGCCTGGTACTGGCCATCTGACAACATCAAAACCTGGGTCTACTACCAAATCAACGCCTTTCTGGATTTCGAGTCTCTGCTGCCACGGCTTCAGAAATATTCACACGTGACGTCCACTCTTCGATTCATCGATACGACTTTGTGAATCTGGTGGGTTGGAGCTGGAGCTATGGTGGGGCACGGGTTTTGAGTGGGACGCGACAGCTGCAGCTAGGGTGCAGCATCCCCCCACGTCCTCGAGCTGTCCTCTTCCGCCAGCTCCTCGACCGCGACAACCACAATCGCCCACGATGCCGCCGCCCCAGCCCCCATCCTCTGCGCCCAGAGGCGGCAGCGGCAGCAGCAGCGACGCCGGCGTCGTCGTCTTCTTCCACCCAGACCTGGGCATCGGCGGCGCCGAACGCCTCGTCGTCGACGCCGCCGTCGGCCTGCAGCAGCGCGGCCACCGCGTCGTCATCTTCACCAACCACTGCGACGCCCGCCACTGCTTCGACGAGTGCCGCGACGGCACCCTCGACGTCCGCGTCCGCGGCGCCTGGCTCGTCCCCCCGACGCTCTTCTCGCGCCTCGCCATCCTCTGCGCCGTCCTGCGCCACTGGCACCTCCTGCTCGCCGTCACCCTCACGCGCGAGCTGCCCGCCCTCAAGCCGCGCGCTTTCGTCGTCGACCAGCTCTCGGCGGGCTTGCCGCTGCTGCGGTACTCGTACGAGGACGTGCCGCTGCTCTTCTACTGCCACTTTCCCGACCTGCTGCTCGTGCGCGGCCGCGACGCCTCGCTGCTCAAGCGCCTCTACCGCGTGCCCTTTGACTGGCTCGAGCAATGGACCATGGGCTTTGCCCACGCCCTGGCGGTTAATTCCGAGTTTACGAAACGTGTCGTCGACAGGACGTGGCCCGGCCTGACGAGCAGCGTGCCAACGAGGGTCGTGTATCCGTGCGTCGATGTCGAGGCCAAGGAGGCTGAGCCGGCGGGCGACGAGGCCGACGACTTTCTACAGGACGGCAACCAGATCATCCTCAGCATCAACCGCTTCGAGCGCAAAAAAGACATTGGGCTCGCCATAAAGGCCTTTGCCGCCATTCCTGCGCCTGAGCGCAAGGCTGTGCGGCTTGTCCTCGCGGGTATGGAAACACTTGGCACACACTTACACACAAAAACCTCTTCCATGACCGACGACTGACTTTGCACTTCCAGGCGGCTACGACCCTCGCGTCTCCGAAAACGTCCAGTACCACGCCGAGCTCCAGCATCTCGCAACCTCCCTCAAACTCGGCCACCTCACCATCCAGGGCTCCCAGTCCAGCGCCCTCGCCTCGCAGGGCCAGGTCCTCTTCCTCCTCTCCGTCCCCGACGCCCTCAAGACGGCTCTCCTCCGCTCCGCCCGCCTCCTCGTCTACACCCCCTCCAACGAGCACTTCGGCATCGTGCCCCTCGAGGCCATGCTCGCCCGCGTCCCCGTCCTCGCCGCCAACACGGGCGGGCCCGTCGAGACCATCCGCGACGCCCAGACCGGCTGGCTGCGCGACCCCGACGACGTCGCCGCCTGGTCCGCCGTCATGCGCTCCGCCCTCGCCATGCCCGACGCCGAGCTCGCGAGCATGGGCAAGCAAGGCGCCCAGCGCGTCAGGACGACGTTTGGCCGCGAGCAAATGTCGGAGCGCGTCGATGCTATCCTCGGCGAAATATCCAACGCGAAGCAGCGGCCGCCCCTTATCAACAATATCTTCAACCTCGTGCTCCTTGCCATCTTCTTCTCCGCCGGGTTGGGCATCGCGTCGACGTACAAGCACTTCTTTCAAAAGGGCCATCAAGACGCCCTCATGTAACTTGGTGGAAGCAGCTGAGAGTACATGTGTACACATAGAATATTACATAGTCTGGTTCACTCTCGATCCTCACTGAAGCGACATAGTAGACTCGGGGTATCATGACCACACACCACGCAGACCCAAGGCCAGCCGGACACGCGCCACTCCCAGATGCCCGCATGTTTCAACTAATCAATTTCTCGCCTGGTATCTCATCGCTACCATCCCACGTTCATTGACCACACAACACAACCTCCCGGGACCCATCACGCTATCGCGTGAGTGACAGTGCACGCCCAGGCTCGTAAGCGGATCATGTTATTCGAGCTCGTCCTAATACCTGCTACCTATGCGCTGTCATCGTCTTGCCGTACCGTGCAGGCTGGGGAAAGCGAGAAAGGGCTTTCAAGACCCGAGTAGCGCGCCAAATTCCTAGCTCGATTGACATCACCTAGCTGGCCGCTCGTTTCGCAGGACGACAGAACCAACCCGAGGCTGTGCCTCCGAATGCAAGCCGTGTCTGATGTATATGCTGCGCCGGGTGCGTCATTCATTCACCTCCAGGGTCCGAGGGACTTCCTTGTTCTTCAAACCATCCAGGGCCCGCCAGCTAGACATGGCGTGTCATCAAGCCATCATCCGTCATCTCTCATGTGTCGTCATTCCGCGCATACCACAACCCCCATTAAGGCCCTGATCAGCAAAGAGCCGTTTCGAGCAGTCGCTATTGAAAGAAATCAATGCAAGCAAAACAGTGAAAGGGGGGCCGTCTCGAATGGCATCCTGGCCCGAGACAGCCCGTCCGTGTGACGAGCCCACAAAACCTCGTCGTCTAGTACGTGTATCGATGGTGCCGTGAGGCATATTCCACCAACATACCCATGTCGCGCAAGGATATGTCGTCTAAAAGGGATATTCGCTGAATGAGTCTCTTCCACTTCGCCACCTGGTAGTATCTTGTTTGAGTGGGTAAAAATAACGGCAATCTTGTCCAAAGTCGGGAGGGTAAGGTTGTCACGCTTGAGGCGTGAACCATTTATCGTCTTCGTGAACCGACACCTTCTTCGCCGTCTCGTTGCTGGCCGTGCTGGCGCCCGTGTCGCGTCGTTTAGCCTCGAATGGCGGCCGGGTCGGGGAAGCCTTTGCCAACAAAGATGTCCTCTTTCGCGACTTGACCATGAGCAGAATTCCGTCATCGCTTGCGTCGTCGTCGTCGTCATCAGCCGGGGGTGTTTCAGGTTCTGCGCGTCCTGCACGCTGCGGTACAGGTGGCTGCAGATGCAGGGCAAGAGGGCCACTCTCCATGGCGGGTGCGTTTTGAAACACTTGCTCCGTCGAGAAGCTACCAACATCGTCCTTGGCCAATGCACGAGGGGTCATCGAGTCTGAGGATTCGAGTCGCGGCGACTGATTGACGATGCCCGGCCTACACAAAAGCTCGCCCTCGATATCTGCGGAGATGGAGCTGGCACCACTGAGCAAGGCAGGTAAGGATGGGTCGGACTGGAAGTTGAGCATGTTCTGGGACCTGTTCTTTGGCGGACAGTCAGCGGCCACCGGGCTGGTGGTCTCACTGGGACTTGTGAGAGGGGTGCCTATGCCTTCAATGGACTCTAGGCTGCACGACTTGGTCGTTGTCATGGAATCGCCCCTCGATGGTCCTCCAGGGTGGTGCGGCCACTCTCGAGCGTCGGGCGACGGCGGACAGGGGATGTTGATTGGGTCCACCCCGGCGCCCATGGCTTTGTCAAGTCCAGATGGCACTGTCTTTGGAGATACGGAGGAGGGGCCAGACGACAAGGTCTTGGGGTTGAGAGAGATGTGGCCACGGTGCTCGGCCTGCTTCGCACCGGGAATGCCTTCAGCGCGATGAGAAGTCTGTGGCCGCTCATCGACCCGTGCCTGTTGTCGCGTGTGAAAGTTCGGATCGGACTGAGGTTGGCCATGCTGGTAGTTGGCGATACTAATCCTAGGAGAACTGGACAGTGGTGACGGGTTGCTGCTGTGGCCTTGTCTGCCTTTCCCAAGATCGATGGATTGCATCGCCTTGGGATGTTTCGGCCACTGCATGCTTCCAGGAGCCACTGCATTGCTCAGACCGACCTGGGCTTGAGCGCGCTTGTCCGAGTTGACAAACAGCGCTCGGTCCACGGAGGCGGATCGAGAAATCTCGTCAACATGACCTTCCAAAGCTCGCGGTCTCCCACCAGTCGTCTCGCCATCGCGCCGGTCCACGTGGGGCCCTTGATAATTCGGCGTGACTGGGGTCGACTGCGCCTGATGAGATGCCACCGGAGTCAGGTCTAGAAAGTTCGAGGTGAGCTTCGCGGGGCCATTCTGGCGATGAAAACGCCGCGAGCACCCTGTTTCCCGCTCCTTCACGTTCTCGACATTGCCAGGCCTCGACTCCCGAGGCTTTTCTAGGGCCGGAAGGACCGTGGCCAGGGGGTCGTACGCCACCGTCTCCGGCTCAAGATCAGTGACGGAGGAAGCTGGGGCAGGATGTTCTGATGAGCCCTTGCCGACCTGGGAAAAGTAGTCATCAACGCGAAGGCTGCCACGCCGCTCCCTAGTGTACTGCGTCTGTGGCGCCGCGTGTTTGAAGGCGCTGTCTCCAGCTGAGCTAGCTGCGCTGCTGGTGGCTCGTCGTCGAGACTTGCTGTCACTCCGCTCCACGAGGGGGTGTATGACCTTCCCCACCGCCTTCTTCATCACCGACCTCGCCCGCTCGAGGAAGTTGAGCGGAATGACAGCAAACGACATTTCCTTCTCGTCGACTTGGATCTTCCGGCCGCAGGATGGTCTCGCGGGGTCCGTGTCGTCAATCCATCCTACAGGGTTAGCAATGCCCTGGACGACCCAAGGATGACGCTTGATGTCCCTCAGCCGAATGCGTTTCTCGGGATTCTTGACAAGCATTTGGCGCAGCAGGTCGTACAAGAGATTGTCAACTTCCTCGTACTCGAGGTCGTTGTCGTCGCGGTACGGGTGTGCATTTTGGCGCTTATAGAGCGAGGTTGCGGCAGGCGAGGTGGATGGGTCGACTGGCTTGAGTCGCTTGCGGGAAATATGCACGTCCTCGGTGGCGATTTTCCTAAACATCTGGAACTCGTCCTCTGCCAAGAAGGGAATGCGAGCGTAGATGATACAATACAGTGTGACGCCGAGAGACCAGACATCAATCTGCTCAGAGACTCTGGGCTGCTCAAAGTGGTCGAGGTCCGTGTAGCAAAGCTCAGGGGCGAAGAAGGCAGGTGTGCCAACGGTCTTGGCGAGCTCGAGGTCGTCGTCAAAGTCCTTGGCTTCCGACTCGGTAACCGTTTCGGCCATCTCGCCTTCGCGGGTAGGCCGCCCGAAATAGGAAACGCCAAAGTCCGAAATCTTTGCCCGATGATCCCGACTCCACAGCAAGTTGGCAGGCTTGATGTCTCGATGCACCACACCCTGATAGTGCAAGTATTCCAGTCCCAGGACGGTGTCTCGGAAAGTTGAGCGCGCCTGGTCCAGTGTGAAGCAGGGCACGAAAGAAAAGTCCTCGGCAAAAGGATCGTGAGCTCGTGGGTTGTAATCGACCGAGGACATGTGGGAGATGATTGAGTCGGCCATGCTTGGCGATCGAACTCGGAAACCGTCGTCGGCGTAAGCGCCATACATGGTCCCATCGAGGACAGCGGTTGAGTTGACGTGCGGCAAGGGCGTGTCCATGTCTTCGTCCCAATCTACCATCTCGTCAAGCTCCGTGGGCGGGAGGCCCGTCGACGTAAGGGACAGGGACCGAGATGGCCGCCGTGACGACCGACGTGATCCGGGTGGCGACGTGTGTCCATCAGCAACGGCAAAGTCTTCGCGCGAGGAGATGCGCGACCACTGGCCGACGCTGCTTCTCTCGTCGGCAGCACCGTGCTCGACGCTCCAGTAGTCGGACGGGCCGGCGAAGTTTTGCGCCATCCGAGCTCTCTTGAGCTCCTTGAGAGCCTGCCGACGCTCGAGCAGCTGATTGTACTGATCCTCCTCGACCGTGGGGGCATCGCCTCGCATCTCGCGCTCGACGCGCCTGCGTTCGTACAAGCAGATGTGAGGCAGTCCCTTTTTGCGCCACACGACCTCACCGAGCTCGACGTGTTCCAAAACCATGTAGATCTTCTTGAGCTCGGGGTCGTCGATGACTTCGAGGAGGGCGACGACGTTGGGGTGGCGTATCTTTTTCAGGATGGCAATCTCTTTCTTGGTCTTGTCCTGCGGCGACATGGCCGTCACTCTGCCGAGCCGACGTTTCTTGGAGAAGCGTGGGATGATCTTGATGGCCACATTCTCGCCAGTCTCGGTGTTGCGGGCGAGCTTGACCTTGCCGTGCATGCCGCGACCAATCTCCTCGATGACCTCATACTGGTTGATCGACTTGCGGCCGGTGACGTTGTCCGAGTCGATGAGGGCCTTGTGCGTCCTGTGCCAAACGACTGTTAGTCATGTTGAAGCCGCAGAAGCAGCATGCACGTGTGGAGGTGAGGGACTCGGAGGGAGCGGTTCTCTCCCAGCATGGTGAAACACGTGCACGATAGTGAAGAGCGGGCAAAGGGCAGCAGCGGTCACGTACTCTCGAACTCGGTGCGTCTGCAACGGATGCAGGAATGGGCTACCAGCTGGTGCACCGGGCGTGTTGCTCTCGGAGACGCATGTGGCGTGGAGATGTCGAGACGGGGCCGGGCTGAACAGGCCGGGCGAGGCCATGGGCGTGCTGTTGGCGGTCCTCAGCGGCAACGAGACGGACGGAGGGAGCTGGGCATGGAGCGGCGGTTGGGCAGTGCGCTGCTGCGGCTGCTGCTGGGGCGAGGGGTCCATGATGAAGTGTAAGGTATCATGAAGTCGAGCACGCTCGACTCGACATGCTGGTGGGTGGGTTGCTGCCGCTCGAGGCAGTGTCAAAAAGCCAGGGCCGGCAGGCCTATCGCAACATGGTCGAGAGCGTGGTTGAGAAGACTCGGGAGGGGGCGGACTGGTGCAATAAAGAGAAGCAAGCGGGCAGCAAAGAGGCGGGATGCGTGGTGAGGGAGTTGATGAGGCGAGAGAAGCGGCGGTTGTGGTTTCTTTGAGAGTTGGTTGGGATCTGCGCCGGGGTGGGAGGAGGAGGAGGAGGAGGAGGTGGTCCGGCGTCGCGGTGGTGGAGGAGGTGGTGGTGGTGGTGGTGGTGGGCTTGGCTGGAAATGATGGATGTTCTAGGGAGGGGGCCCTGGCTCGGGCGAGCGATGGAGGTGCAGCGATGCCGCAGACGCAGAGCGCACGGCGCGGTACGTACCGAGGGGAGTAACTCTGCTGGCAGTGGGCGAAAGTCGGCCGGAGGTTCGCTACCTTAGCTGGCCAAGGCGCACGGTGGGGTCGGGTGCCGCCTTGACCCAACAAGGGGGTGGTGTGACGCTGGATCAGGCCGTGCGCATCTCGCGATCGCACCGTGGTCCTCCCCAGACCTAGCAGCCACAGCGACGCACTCTCAGCACGCTCAGCCTGACGTAGGCTCCCCCCCCTCAGGTGGTGTGCGATGAGTGGACCCAGTGAGGCAGCACGCCCGCTTCGGCTGGCGCAGGGGGGTTTCGCGGCCACTCAGGACGTCGCCCACCACTGGACGGCCGCCCACTCAGCGGGTGCGCTGGGCTGTCGCGGGGCGCCAGTGCCAGATGGCGCACGCGCACGCTCCTGCTATCGCGCTATCAGCAGGCGGAGGAGCGCATCCAGTCCCGTTGCGGTGCCAAGCAGCTTATCGCCTGCCCGGCGCCATTGGCCCGCTCACGGCCCCGCTAGTGGCTGGCGCTGCTGCAGGCCAGCTGCAGGCTGCAGGCAGGTCGCACGCTGCAGGCCTAGCGCGCGAGCCTGCTGGGGGGTTGCTGTGCATCGGCCGCCGCGCTACGAGTCGACTTGGACTTGGCACTCAGCAGCCATGGATGGAGGGCGACTGTAGTCCGTACGGAGTACAGACTAATAATTACAGAGTTACGGAGTGCGGACGGCGTACCGTCAACTGTAGCAGTCTGGGCGCCCATGCCCATTACGGCGGGTGGCCTTTGAGCAGGCCCGCTGCTGCAGCGCTCCGTCCCGTCTGGCGCTGCGGCCTCGGCCCCTAGTAGCATGGCGTGCAGGAGTAACCTTTCCTTCCAGCTCGCCGAAGCTCGTGGCGAATGGGAAAGGGTTCGTACGAGTACCTCATATGCCGCCGCCGCGGTCGATTCGATGCCCAAGGACCGAACCTTGTGCTCGGCGCTGCTGGCGTGATGCGTCCCAGCTGTTGGGCCTTGAGGGGCTCTGCAGGTACCTTACCTTATCGGGATTTCTGCTGGGAGCCAGTAAGAAGGCGCGCGAGCGACTTTTTGGGCCTCGTCCTTATCGGCGGCCGAGCCAGCCGGAACCAGCCCAGCGTCGTGCGTTCAACACTTTCTTCCTTTGTTTGTGCCTCGGTGATCGCCTATTCATTCACCTGCGTCTTTCTTTTTCCTCTCGTCTCGTGTCAGTGTTGCATGGCCCGTCTCCTTGCGTTGACTGTCTGCAGCGATGGTGAATGGCGGGGGGGGGGCGGCGTCCCGATGCACGCCAATTCCTCACCGAGCCATCTGAATTCCATGGCGGGGCGGCACAGCCTGGATGGGAGCCCGAAAACCTCCGACTCGAGACTCACGATGTCTGCGCATTCGAGGGGAGCCCCCGCGCAGAAAGCGGTTCCCGCAAGCGTTGCTGTCAGACAGGCAGACTTGGTCGTGGCCGGACTCTTGGAAGGCTCATGCAGCTGCACAAGTGCCGCGTCTGTTCGTCCTGGCCCCCCGCCGCCAGCGATAGGTGGCATCGCTACCTACCTTAGTCGATCGGCATCGTGACCACCGAGCCTTTGCGTGCGCCTTCAGGCAGGGTAACCAGGACAGAAGACGCCGCACCACCGCAGCGCTGCCCAACGTGCACCCGTACTGTGCTCGTACCACGGATTGCTATGCTAGCCATGTAGCGGAGCCTATGGAGCACGCAAGCAAAATGGGATCAAGCCACACGGGAAGCATCGTCATTTTTTGACAAGTGTCGTCGGCTCACGATGTTTGACGAGAAGGTTTCCGGCCTCGTCCTTCCGCTTCCTCTGGGAAGGCGACAAAGGGCGGGAACGGGAAGCCATCAAGAACGCCACAGCTCATCGATACTGACCAGTAAGGTCGCTGGCTGCGTGCCGCAACGCGACGCCACCCCTGTCGGACGCTGCAGCGTCGCACGGAGCACGGGCAGGCCTGTCCCAACCCTGTCGATGCTGGTGTCATTTAGTGATTCTCACGATACCGAGCCGTCCGTTGGTCCGGCCAGATTCCTCGATGCCAACTTCCCCGAGGCCAACGGCAACGATGCCGTGGCTTCCCCCGAGCGCGGAGGGAACCTACGTCGGGCACTCTGTGCCGCATCGTGAGTTTGCTTGTGGCACTGACCTCGTCTGCCGCTGGCCTGCATGTTGCGCGCTGCTATCGGGCCCCCAGGAAAAGCTTTGGGCCCCCGTGCAGCAGTGAGGTGCCCCCCAAATCCTCTTCGCAAATGCGCCGTCCGGCACTGTGACAGTTTGGGCCTCGCGGTGGCCTCTGCATCAGGAGCTTCGTCTCTGGCACTCAAGAGAATGCTCGGCAGAGCCTCGAGAGGTTCAAGTCATAGCCCGAGGTTTCTTCAGTGCTCGTGGCCACGGGGCAGCGTCATAGAGACGCAGGCTGGGTCCCTGCAACCCCGTGGTGGTGAGCCATTAGCTCGTATGCTAAGCAAGCTAGGATGCTAGGGTAAGGGTGCGGCCGCCGGTTCCTGCGACGAACCCAACGGTCGAGCTCCTCTATCCAAGATCGCCCGCCCTCGCACGATTCTGCCCCCCATCGCCGACGGCCCGGAAGCGGTTGCGATCGCAGCATCATCGCTGTGAGCCCACAAGGGGCCGCCCTTGTGAGAAGGTCGAGCGCCAAGGTTCCCATGCTCGGCAACTCATCGTCAATCGTCGCGAACGCGTAGCATCTAGTGTTGTCGCTCGCCCGTGAGTAGCGACTCTGCGCTGTCACCACGATGCAGCGGGCATGCAGCCCTCGAGCGGCCGCGCCAATGGGCCCCGATCCAGCAAATGCTGTGCTTCCACGTCCCGTCGAGTTTGTGCGATCCGGCTGGAAGCGGCGCAACGGCGGCTGCGCAGGAAGAGCCGCAACAAAGTCGAGCTGAGTTACCCTGACGAGGTGCGCAGCTCACGATCGTCGAGTCCAGAGTCACGTAGCTCCCCAGCGATCACTGAGTGGACAGCATCCGTGATGCGAAGGGCTGCAGAGACAAGCAGTCTGGACTCATGGGCCAGGGCCTGGCTCGCCTGCGCCGCACCACTTACTGACTACGGACTAATAATTGTCATTCATATCGCCCAGGACGGCTCGCGCGGGTGTGAGGGCGTGGGCCGACCCTCCCGTGCGCATTCCCGGACCCGACGACGCCATTGTTCCCCCACGTTCAGAGGCCATCGTGTATTCGTAGCATGCCACCTACTCCGCACCAGGCGCGAGCATGGGCTGGGCTAGCGAATTGTACGAGTAAGCGCCTGGCTACATGCAGCCCGGCACTTTTCAATTTGCAGCTTCCTCAAGTTGGCCTTGAGAAAATGGGTCGTCGCTGCGCCGCATCAGTTTCACTCGCGGTGATACGCCTTCGCAATGAGGCAAGTTTGGCGACCCGACGCACGAGAATGAGCCAAGACAGTGCCGAGGGGGCATCATCCAACCCCATTCTTGGCTTCTGCCGTGCACTGTGGCTCCGACTGCCCTTGCGGATAGACGCCTTCCGGCAGCTGTCAAAGTACAGGAAAGCATGTCTTGCTCATACTTCATGCAGTGCCAGAGGGGTGTGTGTCCCCCGGCGGGCTCCGAACGGAGTGCTTTGATCAAACGTGCCTCCTCGTTTGCGACGCTGCCCCCCGAATCAAACGACGCTCATCAATGTGCGGCAAGCGTGGTAATCCTCCCACGACGAATATGATTCATCATATTTTACTCACGACGTCGTTTCGACTCTGCTGCACGTCCCGGCTAAGCTCTCAGCTCCCAGTCTCTACGCCTTGCCTGAAGAGGATGGGAACGCCTGGGCTCTTTGCCAAGACGCTGCGTTCCGTCAATCAACTCGTCGTGGCTGTAACGAGGCGGCGGCTAGAGACCGGGCATTCAGGTGAGAGCTACAGGCCAGCGGCCACACGGCGTGGAGATGGAAGTCCATGTACCACAAACTCCACGCGACATGCGAGCAGCCAGCCGCTACGGCATCTCACCTTTGTCCTCGCAGCTGTACAAACTACTGCTGCTCCACAAGCCAATCTTGGTTTCTTGTTTACCGCGACACATTGACAGAGCTCAACTAGCGGCGGTAGTTTATTTGTCGCCACTCGCACGCCTCCTCCGCCACCGGGGAGCTACGAGTACGGAGTCTACGCTCGAGAATGTTGGCGAGTCTTGGCCTATCCAGAGCCTCAATCCCGGCACTGTGGCTGGCCCTCGAGCAGCCGGAAGTAAGCCTCGTCGCATGACGGCACCACCACTCACCACGCGGTGGCGCTGCCCGTCACCGCGGCGCTGGAGCATGGCCGTTGTTATCCGTCCGCTTGGTACGCGAGCCAGCAAAGGTCCGTCTGCATCGGAGACATGGTGCCCGAGACATGATGATACTGGAGCTGGACTCGTTTCCACTGGCTCTAGTGTCGATCCAGCGCCACGGTTTCGGTCTTTTGCTCCATCATGCACATTCCTGCAATGACGTGCCTTGACGTTGACGGCACGCATCGTCAGCCCAGAGCCACGAGTAGGTTGTCGGACTCATTCCCCGTAGACCCAAGCTCTCTGCTTCCAGGCGCCTTATCGCCGCGCAACTGTAACGGCATGCCAAGCAAGTAGAGTCGCGGCACGGCGAATCAAGGAGGCTGTCCGTCTGGGAATCGCAGGTCTGGACTCCTTCGGCAGCCACCCGGATGTGGCCCACCGCAGCTGCAACCACATGTCACCCATATCGCATCGTCAATTCGTCATCCTGATGCTCAGCAGCACCAGCAGCGGCGCGGGACGTGCAACCACCTCCCTGCCCTGCGAGATTCTCCCCTCGTAGGTAGACG
This sequence comes from Tolypocladium ovalisporum, assembly GCA_024340015.1. Lineage (NCBI taxonomy): Eukaryota > Fungi > Ascomycota > Sordariomycetes > Hypocreales > Ophiocordycipitaceae > Tolypocladium > Tolypocladium ovalisporum. The sequence goes on from JALHBZ010000102.1 coordinate 248,481, forward strand.
GGAACAAGCTTCCTGCTGGAGTAGCAGTCAAATAGGCTCGGGCCAGTGGCGGCCGCCCCCCGCCCATGGACCGTTGCGCCCGCATGCGACGTCGTGAGTGGATGGGAGGATCAGGAGACCTCACGAACGGGTTGCCGCCGCGGACTCTCATTGGCCTCGCACCAAGATTTACGGCCGACGAGCGTGACTGAGCGGCGCAAAGGTGTGTCTGGTGTTGCGAAGCCCGGGGAGTTTCGCCACTGCGATACTGGCATGGGTTGCGTCACGGCACTTGCGATTCGCGACGAGGCTGAGCATTGCGTCGTGAAGTGACAGATACTCTGGTTCCCTGGCCTTGCTGATGACGGGACAGTTCTCTTTCTTGCATGTGAAACGCAGAGCACGGGGCAGGTGGGAGACAGTTCCCTCTGCCCAGGGTCACATTGTGCCCAGATCACAGGTCCTTTGGTCCCTAGCTTCGGCGCCAAATGGCGACGTACGTGCGTCCCACATGCATAATTGCACCTGTTTGCCGCCTTGCATGACAAAGGGAGTGACTCTGTCGGTAAGAACAGGTGTTTGTCAAGCACGCATGGCGTGAAGTTGCTTTTTTGCTTGGTGGTTCCGTCACTTCCACTCGACGGATCGTCGTCAAGCTTCCTCAACGTCTCAGCATTTGATAATGTCGTCCCTGAATTGTATCAACTTCTCAAACTAGTCTTGTTGCTACAAAGGCTCATCAGGCAACAGGGGCGTACTGCATGTATCTTGCAGAGGCATGAGAGGCACTGCCTACTAAGATATTCTACGCACGTGGTACGCAACATGCAATACTCTTCGCCCTCTAGTTCATCATCAATGTTGCCATTTAGCTGGCAGCTACTAATCTCGACTATGCTTTCATATCCATTCCGGTGAAAGACTTCTCTTCCTTGCTCGCTCTATTTTCATTTCCCCAGCTGGTACGGCAACCCTGTGTCCCGATGATGCGTCCCAATTCCACCCTTCTTTCAACCATTTCCAGCGTATGTACGCCTTGAGTTCCTTGTCGAGCGGCACGACCCTCTTCCACTCTGGCTCGAACCCAGGCGAAGTCCCAGTCCCTTCCCAGTCCGTAGCAAGATCCCTCAGCTCATCGCGGTGGAATATCCGGAAGCTGTCCAACGCATATGGGCCGACACCTGGTAAGTGAGATATCTCCCACCCTTCTCGAGGGTCTCCTTCATCAAGGACCTCGTTGGGTTTCACGTCTCTCCCAGACTCTACCGAAGGGTAGCGCAGGCTACGATAGCGCCGAGACTTTGTTGGGGGACTTTGTAGCCATGCCTGGGCAAATGATATGAGACGCCTCGCCCGGGTGTTATAGAGGCCCAGGGGGTAAAGAAGACTGGTGAGATCCGACTCCACAGCCGTGGCTAGATGCTCTGGCGATGGATATTGCCGGAGCACCGCCAAGAAGACAGGCTTTGCGTGGACGCCCTTTGTACGATTCCACAAAGTGGCGGAAACGAGAAGCTCGTAGAGGTTGTGGGCGACCTGCTCCTGGATAAGATGGAACCTCGATGCGTGGAGTGGGGGAGTCCGTTGCTTCGAGATCGTCCTCACGTAACTAAGAGGACGCGTACGTCTTGGAGCCGACCTGGCCAATGATTTTACTGTACCGCTTCGTTTCGCAGCACTGATAGCCTTGGTTCCACCGCGCTCACGAAGAAGTTCGTTTCGTACTGTGCTGGATCGAGTGACCCGGCGGGTTGTGGAGGGGGGTATGATGTCTGTCATCTGAGCAAAGTTACTTCCTAATAATAACGTCCCAAAATCATTCGTCAAGCACCGATTGCCGTTGGAATGGAATGGTTCTGCTCGCATTGGCCACACCTGGTTTATGATAATGCTCAGTGGTGTTATTTGTAGGTTCCCTTGTCTCGGCTCCGCTTCGGTACACGGCCAAGTCATGATGTCACAGAGACTCGACATGGATCAGACATGGATACGGACACATATCTGCCGCGCTGTCTGTATTGTGCAGCATTTCCATTTCTTCCTAGACCACTGCTGGACAGCTCCAAAGTAGTCAAAATCTACGAAAATGACGTCCTTATTGCGAGCTCGTCTGACCAGTAACGCCTGGGGCGCTTGGCATCTTCGCCGAGTCGCGACGCGATATTCCACCTCTGCGGACCCCTCAAAGCAGCCGCTTGACAACACTGTCAAAACAGAGCTTGGTGGAAGGTATGTCATTCACACCTGGCCTCAATCTCTTCTTACTAGCGGGGCTCCTGCGTGGTTCTACAAGGCAGGAACATCTGCACTCGATGGCCTGTCGACTAACAAAGCTTCGCGGCTGCCAGGTCCAGCGATAGAAGCCTATATACATGGAGCATGGTTGGCTTGGGCTTGGGGGGCGTCTTTGTTTGGCTTATGGCTAACCAAAGACAGGCCGGAAAGGCTGCTCAGTCGTTTCCTCAGCCGATTGTGCCGGACAATAGATTTGCGGACAAGAACAACAACACCATTTTGAAAGATGGGCCAAAGGCCTAAGTGTACACTAGAACTAGAATCAGCATAGACAATTGACCACTCGCCTGACGACTCGGAACGCTTGGCGAAGCTTGCCAACCAACTTGAGACCTTGGCGATGGCGATCGCAGAGACGCCGTGCCTGCCAGATGCTTCAGTGACCAGGATTTCTGAAGCGTTGAACTGGGCCATTTTTAGCGAATCATAAGTCATTTTTCCTTGGCGAGATGATCCTAGGAGAAGAAACTGAGGACATAGCTACGTCTTCGAACGGCCGTGCAATTCCTCAATTTGTCCGTCGCAGCACTTCATGCTGCTGTGCGAACAGTACAGAGACACACAACTCTATTGCAGTCAAGCTTCTTAATCTTTCATGGCATTGTCTGAAGTATGTACGGTTATTTACATGGTCATCGGTGTTCCCTGATGAACAGAAGTTGTTGACCCTGAAAGTATATACGAATGGTCATCCTCCGACCTATGTGTTATCACTCAGTAGCACCGTTAAACGCCAGCAGGTTGACAGTGCCCTGCGGCTGGTTGGAGATGGCACCCGGGGTCGCAAGCTCCTGGATGCGCCTGCAGAGGGCATCGGTTCCTGAAAGACCCTCAAGAGCGCCCAGGTAGGCAGCCAGACCGACGATGTGAGGAGTGGCCATCGAAGTGCCGGTCATGGTCGTCTTGAGCTCATCGTCAGTCAAATACTTGAGACGGGAGCAGTCGCCTGTTACTTACCTCACCGCCACCAGCGCGGGTAGAGACAATGTCGACGCCAGGAGCGAGAATCTTGACAGGCGCTCCCTAGTTAGAGTTACGGTAGCGAGTGTCGTCAATGGCGCTACCACCAACGCAGCAGACTGAGGGTTCGGACGCTGGGGAGTAGTTTGAGGCATCCCGGTTGTCGTTGCCGGCAGCAACGCCGAGAAAGACGCCGCTTCGGACGAGTGCAGCGGCGGCTTGGTTCACCGCGTCGGAGTGCTGACCGCCCAGTGACATATTGGCGACAACGCCCTTGGGGCAATTGCGTTGACTCTTGTCCTTGGCAACATATTCCATGCCGGAGATGATGGCAGAGTTGGAACCCTTGCCGTCGTTGCCGAGGACCTTGACACCGAAGAGCTGGGTTTTCTAGGCGACGCCGTAGGTTGTGCTACCAATGGTGCCTGCGCAGTGCGTGCCATGACCATGACCATCAGAGTTTTGACCCTTGATGAAGGAGACGAGCTGCTGGGCACGGCCGTTGAGATCCTGTTTAGCAAGGGGGTCAGCAAGTGAATCCGCCGGTCCGGAGGCGTCACGACACCTCATATGCCCCGATTCGGTCGAACCGGCTCGGCTTACAGGATGAGAATCATCAATGCCCGTGTCGATTACGTACGCGCAGGTGCCCTGGCCGGCACTGTCGTCGTAACTGTAAACATCGGAGCCCGGCTGACGGTTGGAGATGCGGCCGAGACCCCAAGGCGCACCATCCTGCTGGGTAATGCCGTAGACTCCCGAAATGCTGTCTCTCTCGATATAGTCAACCTAATTTCACCGCAGTTTTTAGCGTTGAATGGTCTTTTACGCGTTGCGTACTGTAAGAACTTACATCGGGGTGGTCTCGGAAAGCATCCAGCATGGATGTGTCCAGAGTGCCAGCGAAACCGTTCAAGATGTCATGGTAGACGTGGTCGGCGTCACCAGTCAGCTGATTTAGAGCCTCTTCCAGAACTGAGAGCCCGCTGCCAGGCTTGAACTTGACAATGTATTTCTCAGGGATAATCTCAGGTCCACGAGGTGTAATGAGGGGTGCTGGTTCGGCGCGCTTGCCAGGGGCCGGGGCGGCCAGAGCCACGGGCAAGATAGAAAGGAGCAGGGAAAGACGCATATTGAAGAAGCGGTGTCGGGCTTCAGTTGTCAAGGTGTTTGACCGCGGTGAGGTGAAGCATGAAGCTCTTTCGTTGCTGTTGCACTTGAAAGAAGAGATGATCTAGTAGACCTAGAGGGGGACGGCTATTGTATTTATCCTATTACATGTCCGGCAGAACATATGGGCTCGATGAAGTCCGACAATGCCGGGAGCTACCTTGCAAGGCACCCTCGAATGGCCTTCACCTTCCATCGGCGGGAGTCGTCTGATGCTGTCTGACCAAGTGGCGAAGTCATCTTATCCAAGGATGACATTGGAGACGATGGCCAGGGACAAGGGGAAACCTTCCCTAAAGGGAGGGGCAGCCATGCCTCGAGTTCCCAGCTGCTCTTTACATGCTAGCTTGAATTCGGGGCTTGGGATTGACCCTGGATTGTCTCGGCAAGCGTGGCGGCTTTCAAGCCTTCTTTGTGAAGACTAAGTAGAATAGACAGGGGTCGTAACCGAGAGACTAGATAAGCCACGCATTGGCGTTGCAAAATCATCGAGCTCGAGATATCATTTTGCGAGGACGAGGACTAATTGGCAACTGTCCACGGACTACTAACTAAGTTGTTTTGAGGCATATGCATGAGCTCTTTGTGCCTAGGCGTCCCTTTGTTATTGATGTCGTCTAAGTAGCTCCGATTTTCAAGCAGTGGCTTGTCACTGATCAATCCCAAACGGGCCCAGAGTTTCAGACTACGTGTTCGTATGGTAGTTGAACGCAAGCTCTATAGCGGAGTATATAACTCGGCAATAAACCGGCGTTAGGACCGGAGGCTTACTACCGTAATCAAAAAGCAGAAATTATTAGGGGCTGCTATCGGGCTGCATTGGTCTGGCCTCGGAACACTCTAGCAGCTATTTTCAGCGCGCCGACGTAAGATCTATAAGGCCTGCCTAAAAGAGGCATAGGCCGCGTTAATCGTTGCAGGTAGTCCCTACTAGCTTCGCGGAGTTCGTAGAGAAGAAGGTAAATATTGAAACCGGTATAGAATATTAGAAGTGAGTAGGTCCTAGATCGATGCATAGAGTGCGACATTAACGCAGAAGGGCCGATGTTTGAAACAAGACGTTACCCATGTTTGGTATAAGCTTAACTTTATTTTCTACTAGAGGCGGCAACATAAACATATCGTCGCCATTCGCCAAGAAGAGCAATCAAGGGGCAGCCCGATCGTCCGATGCCTAGCGCGTAAGCCTCTCGGCGAGTTTGGCGGGATGGGGCGAGGAAAATATACGGATATCTATACGCTTATCAACATCACACAACATAAGACGGGAAAGCCTGCTTACAGCTTTGCAAGCGCTTGCTCGTACCCTTAGCTAATGACCTATTATAGTTCTTGCACGCACAACGTAGCTATTTTCCGGAAGCTCGGTCGTCTTCCGTGCCGCGCTTGATGAATCGGAGCGTGCTCCGACCTTGCCCGGGAGGAGTAAGCTCGGTCCCTACGCCGCGGACTCTCATCTAAGTTATCCGCCTTCCCAATAAAGCGCATCGGCTGCAAACCCCCGGCTCTCCTAGGCTTCGCCGAGTCTTTCCTCATTGACTCAAAAGTGCCCAGGTTGGCTCCGGTTTTTGAGCGCTAGCTAATTGTGCGCAGCTCAAGAGCGTTAATGGCCGTGAACGGGGTCGTGGCATAGCCATCACGCTCTGGAGGGCCCACGCGAGCAGTGAGAGGAGTTGCTGAAGTACGATGCCGAGTCTGAGGGACCTTTTAGACCTGCCACGACTCGTCAGGGGCCGACGTGGGGTTTGGTGGGTGCGCTTGCTCATTACATGAGGTTACGCAGCCATGATACCGATGAAGAGGAGCCTGTCAGAACAAAAGGCAGGCAGTCGTGAAAAGTAATTGCATGTCTATCACCAGCGTACACGTACGCAATTCGCTTGTTCGGTTCGCTCCTTCCTGCGATTGAACTACGGCAGTCAGATGACGCGTCTCGTATTTGCATCGCGAAAGGATGAAGGACTAAGAAGTTCCTTCAATCGAAGAGGGTCGCCTACCCTCGGTCAGTCCTTGGTCCGCTCGAATCTCTCCTTCTGCCCGCAAACAGGCGAGCCTCCTACCCACCCGACCTCAAGATCGAAAGGTCTATGAGCATATTCCAAAATAGCGAGCGCTCATTGAGTAGCATCGAATGGACTATTGCTTGGGTGAACTGGAAGCCACGGAAGGTCCGCCGTCATGAAATCCAAGAAAAAGTCATCTAGGGACAGATACGCGAAGTTGTCGTATGACCCATCGAAGGAAATGTTGCCTGTAGCTGGCAATGCTTCTGCAGCTTGATCTTCCGAGACCGGATGTATGAATCGGGTTGCGACGCGGACTGTGGCACAGGGAATCGGGTGTGTTGCTGACGAAGCTGGCCTTGTCACCTCCATCTGGGCCATGCTTGAATCGATGAGTCTCCACACCGTCGCAGGTTCGAATGTTATGCCACTCGTATAGCTCTCAGTCTTTCGTTGGTGATTTGCAACACTCCGAAGAGCTTGCAGCAGGGTAGGCTGTATGTTCCGATCAGCATAGTCTTTCGCGGTAGTCTTTCGCGACGCCGATTGGGTTTACCTACTTTGTCGCCGATGTGCGGCCAGATTCTCGATAACTGCACTAAGCATCTTCACACTCGCCAAAGTTTTCGACTGCAGACTTGGACACTCTTCATCTCGGACGGACTGGAAGAGCCAGGGGATGGTAGCTACGGCGGCAATTGTATTGCCAATCAAGGGGTCGTGAAATTCGAAGCCAAGGTCTCCGCACGTTTTCACCAGACGCGCAACCCATCCGGAATGATACAAAGCTTGATCCACGATTTGTTGCAGGAAGAGGTGGGGTTGCAACCCCGTTTTGTCCCGTAAAGCTGCCCAGATGAATGAATGGATGGTTCAATAGGCCTCGTGCAGCGTGAGACGTGACCTGCATCAGGACCCAGGGCGTCCATTAGTCGCGATGCTCGTTCAAGTCGGCGGGAGATCGGTCTGAGAAGGAGACGTTCCGGAAAAAGTGATGGCGGGAAAGCTGCGATTCTAATTCATAGAGCGCGACGTTGAGCTGATTGAAATTCGAGGTGGATAGCCAAGGCTTCTCAAGCTTCTCTGATCGAATCCTGGGCAAGTATGAAATAACCTGTCCCCAAGCCGAAACCGCGTGCAAACACTGGGCGTTGATGCCGCGATGCGTGCTGTCTGTGTCTTCGACATTCAGAAGGTCCGGCGCATAACTCCTTTTTCTGGATATGTGTGCGGTAAAAGGCAGTAGAGCCTCTTGTGGAAAGAGTGGGGGTTTTGGTGTTTGTATGAGAACTGAAAACTGAGGAGAAAATGTCGCCTCCAGCACGTTTATGCTCCTATAACACATTGCGGTCTCAGCATCTTCACGTTCAGAGTCGAGAGACTCCTGGATTATCAGACGCCGAGAAGTCTCCAGCCTTGTTGCGATTCCCGCATTGATCCAAGCCCGAGGCGACTTCGCTACCTAGGAATTAGTCTTCTATGAGCTTCGGCCAGAGGCAAAGGTGATGGACTTGCCAAATAAATCGCACAGGGCCAGGATGCAGCATGCTTGCAGTACGTCATTCCTTGCAGTCCCCATCATGATCAACCTACTGATTGTATCTTGTGCAGAGGCCACGTATAAGTCAATGGCCAGTGATTCCCTTCCGCGGAATTGATCATGGGTTGAATAACGAAGGCACAGAGCACAAAGGCTCCACCGAAGAAATTGAGGGAATCGGTCGATGCGTTGTCTCAAACCCTCAAGCGAAAACAATGGCAGCGGCTGAAAGTAGATCCTTGTCTCGTAGACTTGAACAAAGTGATCCAGTGCTTCTGGAGAAGGCTCTGGCTCGTGGCGAGACCTGCTGCAATAAGTACTGGTCCAGCTTGCGGGTACGAAACCATCGCACCAACCAGCTTGAAAATTGACCGACTCCTGTGTCTGAATGTGATGGGGGTGACACAAAGTTGTGCTCTTTTCCACCAGACCTTGTGCCGCTTTGAACAAAGCAGGGTCTATATGGTTCCAGCATGAGACGCGAGGACTCAAAGGTCACACGGGTTGGCTCGTCTCCGCCTCTTTTTTGTTCCAGATGAGCCTTGGCGGGGAAGGTACGTGCATGTCTGATCCAAACGTTGACGTTAGGAGCACTTCGGCTTTTCTGCTGGACATCTTGTCTTTTTCCGACTGCAGGGTGGTTGGTGAGAGCTGAGATCAACAAGGAGCCGGCGCCATCGTTGGTACATGTAGTGTGAAGGTGAGCGCAGGGGCGCAAGCACCTAATCGGGTAAAGCCTCGGAACAACCTAAATGCGAGCAAGCCCACAATAGGGGCAAAGCTCAACCATTAAATACCGCCTCGTCAGGCAATTCTCTTATGTAGGAATAAGGCTATTTGCATCGTCAATTCGCATGCTCCTAATGGTGCCCAAAAGCATCGTGTGACTTGTAGGATGATCACTCACCGACACTGCTCGCAGGCACGCCTCAGACGCCTGTGGTCGTGTTCTCCAGGGTCTATGCGGGTATCGTCCATCTCCAGCTCTAGCCTTTGAAGCAATTGACCAGCCTAATGGCATAGAAGCCAGCGCCGGTGTAACAACGCGGTAGGAGTGGGCACGGAATACTCGTAAGTAGAGGACCAATAATGCCACGTGAGCGGATTTCCAGCCGTCGCCAAGCATTCCGGGCAATCCGTCCTTGAAAACGCACTAGCTTCAAATTGGCAATAAGCTTCAAGGGTGTGGAGCGGGATGAGCGACCCCGGTCATTGCGGGGGAGGGGGATGCGATGCCATCGAGCTGAGCTGGGATTGTGCGCCACATCAGAATACGTCACGGGCGAAACTCTTCATTGCACTCAACAAAGTAAATGAAGGCATGTTGCTGCGGCAAAGACGAATATCCTCAGACCATCCACCGGCATCAAGCGAAGGAGAGGGCTACTACTGCCATCGAAGTCCTCCTGTCTCGTCCTTGTCCAGCGACAGCGCACAGACCGACTACGTACGGTTCTACCGGCAGTCAAGTTGCCATGGTGGCCGTCGGAAAACTCGACATTGCGGCAGCCAACGTCGCCAATGGTGTCGTTGAGCAGCTCAGCAACCATGAATGAACTTACGGAGGGTCAACTCAACGCTATCAGCATCATGGCACGGTCATGCTCGGCGGTTTCGCTACTGGGCTGCCTCATCATCATCTTCACCTTTTCCTGCTCAAATGCCTTCCATGAGAAGCCCATCAACCGACTGGTGTTTTATGCTTCACTCGGAAATATGATGACCAACATCGCCACGCTAATGTCTCGTGCCTACGTGAGCAACCCCAACTCGTCTGGATGCCAGTTCCAGGCTATGATGATTCAATGGTTCGTACTCTCAAATACCTCGAGCTATGCGGGAATAACAAGTTCACTAGGTTTCTGGCCGCCGATGCGGGCTGGATCCTTGCCATGGCCATTAATGTCTACCTGACATTCTACAAGCAATATGATGCCAAGCACCTGCGTCGAATGGAATGGACATATGTTGTGACTTGCTACGGCATTACATTTGTACCTGCTCTTGTGTTCCTCTTCGTCAGACGAGATGGACATCGTGTCTACGGAGATGCGACACTATGGTGCTGGATCTCTGACTATTTCAACGTCCTCCGCATTGCAGCCTTTTATGGCCCCGTGTGGTAAGCCATCCGCTTGGGTTGCTCATGGCACCCAAATGATGAACATCAGGACGCTCATATCGCCAGTGATGCTGACCTTACCATGCAGGGTTGTGATTCTTCTCACCGTTTCCATCTACATACGAGCTGGCCGTACCATATTCGAAATTCGCAAGCAGGTGCGCGAGCTCAGCTCGCATGACGACCTTATGTCTGTTGACGACGACGATGCTATCACCGTCGAGAGAACTGAGTTTGCCTTGCCTTCCGAGGCCGCGGGTGGTGGCAACCAACAAAGACCCACGAAACGGCAAGATTCTTCCTGGCGAGGTTACTCAATTGGCGTTGCGACCAACAACCGCACAGCCTCCACTGCCGATGGTATATCACCCGTCCACAGCAGGGCTCTGATTGAGCAGCCGAGGACCGCATCTCTCTCACAGTTGCGATCGCAAAGCTCTATTTGGCGAAGCAAGATCCGGCGGCGGCATTCTGCCCGTCGGCGCGGCTATGATATCAAGAGTGCGGCGTGGTCTTACACCAAGTGCGCTCTGCTCTATTTCACGGCTATTCTCATTACGTGGATTCCCTCCAGTGCGAATAGAGCATATTCATTGGCCCACGGAGGAAGTGCCATTGCTTCACTCGAATTCATGAGCGCCTTTGTGCTTCCTTTGCAGGGCTTCTGGAACTGTCTCATCTACACTGTCATGTCCTGGGGCGCTTACAAGAGATTTTTCAAAGACATCAAAGGCGGGGGGTTGGCTGTTTCAGAGATGACGGCGTGGATGAGAGTAGGGAAAGTAACAGCTAACAAGCATCCCCTTCGCAGGAGCTTGCATTGAAGCCTGAACTTCTTCTAAGCGAATTCTGATCATCTCATATTGAAAACATAAGGAAACACAGAGGACGGAGCTGTTACATGATGTTCAATCATCTATCGGACCTAAGGAAGGGAGAGACGTGATTGTTGTGGGAGCTGACGTTCATCGTAACGTCTGATTATAGAGTGAAGCTTCAAAACGTGACGTTTTGCAAAGCATCAGACTTGGCACATAATAGATCAGAAGAATCGCATTCAGCGCGACGGCGTTGATGGGAAAATAGATCCAGTATATTGCGACCTTCACAAACTCCGTGCCCACCGCATGCCACTACTCCGGCCCCACACTTTTGCGCAGACTCCGTACGGATCACCCGACTTGAGCCGGCATCGCAGTTACAACCTTGCTAGACTAGGGAATTAGACACGGAGTTGGTGAATCTACACTTGTCCGTCGCCACTAGTTTCCGTGCCGTGCGCTTCGTGCAATGCCGTATTGAAAGCTGGCTGTAGCTCGTTCAATTCGGAAAGAACCTTTCCTCTTTTGCAATTCAAGGGAGTCTTCCAGGATCATTCTCTATTTTTTTGTTGGATACTTGATCTCCCGCTCCCTCTTCAAAATGGCCTCAAGGGACCCAGTGACCAAAGCCCAGCCAATCCTGATCGTTGGAGCTGGCGTTTTCGGCCTCTCGACAGCTTTGGAACTGAAGAAGCGAGGATACGAGAATGTCACAGTCTTGGACCGGTATCTTCCGCCCGTGGTTGATGGCAGCAGTGTCGATATCTCACGCATCATTTTTGTTGACTATGCTGATCCGCTCTATGGCGAAATGGCCCGCGAAGCTCTTCATGGTTGGAAGACCGAGTATAAGAGCCACTTCCATCAGTCCTGATTTGTCATGTTAGCCACACAGCCCGAAAATCTCTACGTGGAGAAACTTCAGGAAAATGCTCGTGCAACAGGACAAGCTCTTATGGAGTTTGAGGATGCCAATGACCTTCGGCACGTATTCCCGGGCATAGACTTCCACTTGCATCAGTACAAGGCCAATGTGAATTTGCAAGGCGGGTGGGCTGACGCTGAGGGAGCGATTCGGCGATGGAGCACACAGTGCAGTCTGGCGGGTGTCACTTTCATCACTGGACCTCGAGGTCGTGTGCTTTCTCTCCGATATGACGAGAATGGCCGCGTCATTGGACTTAACACTGCACTCGGCGGTCCAATACTGGCATCGCAACTTATTCTTGCAACAGGGGCTTAGACCAATCGCCTTCTTCCCATGACTCATATGTCACCCGCCTCTGGTCAGCCTGTCGCCTTATCCAGCTTACCGACGTGGAATCCAGCAAGCTGGCGAACATGCCGGTAATGCTGAACTTCAACACCGGTATCTTCGTTTTCCCACCGACTCCAGGGACAAACATCATGAAACTCGCTCGATATGGCTGCGGTTTCGCGACAAAAGTGCCAGTCGAGGGAACATCACGAGTTGTCTTGTTCCCGAAGAGGGACGACAGCAATGCTCATTCATCGTACTTGCTTTGTACAGGATCTCATTCAAAATCAATCCCCCTCCTATAAATAATCCGTAAACCCTGCTGACGGTCCATCCCGATTTATCATATATCCAAAGCGATCCGGCTCCTCAAGTACTAGCGACGGCATGTCCTGATTCCCCTCAACCCTAGTATAAGTATCCTCTGTCCTTTCCCAGAGATCCATTCCCGCTCTCACCGCGGCAGCAATTTTCTCCGTATCCCTGTACTGCTCACCGTTCATCCATCCGTGGGAGAAACTAGCCATCTTATTGAGAAATTGCTCCATTGTTGCGAAGCAGCTGCTGCAGTGCCATCCTGCGTTATTCAGCAGGCCCTTTTCTCGGCCGCGCAAGAGGGCAAAGCCACCATCGCCGTTGCGTAGGTTCGTGGGCTTGAGGGTACGCAATCCTTCGTAGTACGTGGCTTGAGGGTGCTGCCACTCTGGTCCTGTATGTAGAAATTGGAAAGAGTAGTAGTAGAATTTAGAAGCGAGCGTGAGGCGCCGGGGGTAGTTGCAAGAGCGAAGGACGAGTAGAGATTGCGGACGGGGAATCTCATCAACGTCGGCCACGATAATGGCATCCCCTTCAGTTGGAGTCCTTTGCCCTTCTAATCCAAGCATGACCTGCTCGAATGTGGCGTCCCGCTGCAAGTCTTCGTAATCCCACGCACGATGCGGATTGAAAGCGAGAGGAAACTTCAACTCATGATAAATCATCTTATCATGGTAACGACGAAACCTGGCCCAGTTCTCTTTGATGATCAGGGGTTTCTTCTCACCCTGAAATGTCTTCGGCGATTCCACAATAATAAAATAGTCAACATAGTTATATAGCGTGTTGAGTCGAATTTCGAGAAAGTCCAGCTCGGAGTTCAGCATGACGAGGTCGTATACTTTGCGCTCACTAGAGATGCGGCGCGGCGTGAAAACCGAATATCCATGCGCAGCGCAAAAGTCGCGTGCCGCCTTCGAGGCATAGTACTCTGCATGTTTCTGGCCGCGATCTGAGACAGCCGCTAGAAAATCTAGCGGCGGGAGTGGCGTACCCAAGACTTCGTGGACGCCACCACTTTGCAGGGTGGGCCTGAAGAAAACCCACCAGATGGAAAGAAAGAAACTTATGCTAACGATGGTTCTGGCAGGCGATCTGGCTGCCATTGTCGATTATTTGGAGGTGATGTTCGAGGTTCTTAGAAAAAATTCAACGAATGGTTACGACCCTGTTGCCCCCGGAAGAGTGTCACGTGTTAAAGTCCACTGCGCCTGGCCTGACTGCAACTTACACAAAATAGCATATGCACGATTGCGTCATTATTATTATCCGTTCCGGGCAACACCTGTAGTTAATGAATCTTCTACGCTCTACGCCAATATCGGTGTTGAGCACCGGCCATGCTAAAGGCGAGTTGCCTGAACAATATGCTTTCATGTCTAGTCTAGTTGGTAGCTCTTAGTGGCTAGCTCCTGGCTACTCACTTATAAGAAGGTCACTATGAATTGTAGCCTTTAGATTCTTGCTCAGCGGTGATTCAACTCTTAACAGTTAACAATGATTCTGTTAGATGCGTTGTCTACTAAATAAGCTTCTATCTACCTATCAATCTCCATACTCGGCTCAAGTCACCCGTCTTATGCATTCGGCCAGACAACAATCCTTAGATATTTAGAGACACCACTTCTCACAGCTCTCACCATCCGGAAGGCAGATCGACTTGCAGTGAGTTCCACACCAGGTGCAGCTTCCATGCTCAGAAGCAAAGCAGCTTCCATCGCCGATTGTGCAACGGCCACCAAGATGAACGCACTCCCTGCATCGCTTCTCGACTCCGAGATGCTCGTGAGGCTGCCAATCGGTAATGTTGGAATTACAATTCATCTTTTAAAAAGTAATAGCGGAAACAACCTACAACTTCACGGACCATCCCATCGCGCTCTGTGATCTCAACACCCATGGGCAAAGTGGCGGGATTGGCGACTACACCCGAAATAGTTGCAAAGGCCAGGGTGGCAATGGTTAGGAAGTTGGTCATCATGGTGGATTCTGTAGAGGACTTGCGTCTAGTAGGTGAAGGTGCTGAACAAAGAGTTGAATCAGAGTGAGATGATATTGTTAATCTGACCGGGACCATGGCCTACTTTATACCTCGAAGGAGGATGATCTTTATTAATAATACCCCCCTTCTATTGCACAAGTGTCACATTTTAATACCGTATAAACTCAGAAAATTCGTCGCGGCCCCACGAGGAGCCTCACAAGGGGTAGAGCGAATCAGCTACGTCCTCCTCAAATTAGGAATTGAGATACAGGCTCATCATTGGCCTCCCCCGCAGAATAGCCTCGCTTAATCCTCGTGGGGCAGCGACGAATTTTCTGAGTTTATACGGTACCTCTTTCGATAATGGACAGAATTTGCCTCGGGAAACTTGTGGATTTCGGCTTGGGAAGGGGCCAAGGGGCCTTTCACTTTAGACACTGCCACCCTCGAACACATGCACCATGCAATGCTACGTTGTGTCTTGCGGGTTGCCCGGAAGTCAAACATACCAGGCTCGCGATATCTACTGCCCCTGTCGTAGATGGCTTGAAGTCCCTGCGGGCCTGTGGTGAGTCTGTTTTAGAAGGAAGCTGGGGATATATCTAAGTGATGTACGCGTTGCTCCTACATCTCTTGAGTATTAGACCCACATGCTTGATAAAATAAAGATATCAGTCACTTTAATATTCACACCACTGATATCGGGACAGTTCTTTCGCTCTACATGTTCCTCAGGCAAAATAGGGCGATCTACTCTGCTCTGAATCGGTAATAGACCTAAGCCTAGTTAGATGTTGCTTAACAGTGGGAACAAGTTAGCCACCTTTTTTTCTGCATATCATTGCATCACGACCCTAAAGTGATCTCACATGATGTGAGGTCATGGAATTTCGTAGAGTACTTCTTAGCGATGACCTGTTTTACCTTACAGGGTACTTATCCGTGCCGTATCACAGCACGGACAACGTCCGAAGTATGCATGGAACGCTTGTAACGGAAGGGTTGGCAGCGGCCCGAGGAAATGCTTTGCACTCGGTCACTTCCTACTTAGGTAATACACGCGGGAAACACGGTTCAAACGTCGCACTCGTAGCTACGCTCGAGCCGCCGTGGACGCTTGAGATGGTAGGCCAAGCGCTTTGAATGCTACCGAAGAGCGCTAGAAAGTGTGATTGGGTACCGCTGCGGCTATGGAATAATAGTGGAGAACAGTGCCCAGGTCCCTTTCGCAAACACATGACAAGAACTTATTAGGTAATCAAAGCCAGTATGTGGGGACCGTCCGCAGTATGTGTGTCGGCTTACCTTTGGCACAGCTGGAAGAATGGAGACTGGAGCAACGTCAAGCTCAGAGGTAGGTTCAACCTTCCGCTTAGCAAGAAGCATTTGCCTCAGCTATGTCGCCCTCCGCGAGGGCCACTGCAACTCCTTCACTCTCCCAAATGGCGCCGCCCTGTCAGGCCTCACCTCGTGCGCATCGAGATCCTCCGCCGTCGAAACCGCCAGCTCAATAAGCGACATTCGAGCCAACCTCTCAGCCCTACACGACCGTGAAGCCTCATTTTCAGCCCGCCTCGACGCCCTTCTCAACTCCGACGCCGACCTTGACCACGACCTCATCCTCCTCGACTCCCTCCGTGCTACGCTCGGTACACAATTCGCCACCGCCCACTCCATCTTCCACTCGACGCTCGAAGGCGCCGCCAATTCGGCGGGCCGGCTGTCGGACCGCGTGCGCGCTCTGGACCTCGAGAAGGCACGTGTCGAGGACACGCTGCGCGTCGTGGAGCAGATAGTTGAACTCAAGGCTTGCGTGGCCGGCGTGGTGGGGAGCATGGGGGCCCCGCAGGATTGGGAGGCAGCCGCCAGCTACATCGCGCGGGCGTCGCGTGTCCCCACTGAGATCTTGCAGAGTGGCTTTGCGAATGCGGTGATTCCTACCGTTGAGACGCCAGAAGCGCCGGCTGTGACGCTCGAGAGGACCAGCGAGAGTCTTTGTGGATTGTTCATCAGGGAGTTTGAGAGGGCGGCCAAGGACGGTGATGGCGAGAGGGTGACGCGATACTTCAAACTGTTCCCACTCATCGGTAAAGCGGCCGTCGGGCTAGAGGTGTACGGGCGGTATGTCTGTCAGGGTGTGGCAGGTACCGCAAGGGTGGTGCTAAGAGAGGCGATGTCGTTGGCAGCGGGCAAGACGGATGGCTTCTTCTTTGCGAATGCGCTCACCAAGCTATTTGAGCATGTTGCACAGATAATAGACGGGCATGGAGGGTTAGTAGACAAGCACTATGGTAAGGGGGAAATGGTGCGGGTGATCAAGCAGCTGCAGATGGAGGTGGATGTCCAGGGGGGGATCATTCTCGACACATGGAGCGATGAGAGAGCCGTGGATCGGAAACTAACGGATGTGAAGTGCCATCCTTTCTCACCTCAGCTTCAGGGCTTTCTGCCTGCCCACAAAGGGAAGGCTGGCCCCTTGAGGATCAACTCGCCAGCACTGTCAAGTGGGGCCGACAACCCACAACACAATGATGATGAGGATATCAGCATGAAGGAAGTCGATGCTCTACTGAGTGAGATCGCGGCCATGCTTGGTCGGTGGTCTTTATATGCGAGGTTCATTGCCACGAAGTGCACGGTATGCCATCACTTCCTCAACTGTCTTTTGGGGGAAAGCGCCGAGATGCTAACAATGCCTGATATGCAGGACTGTCAAGCTCGCGAAGGCATGCCTCCAGTAGTGCCAGAATACATCACCTGCTCCAATCTATGTCGAAAGGTAACCATAAAGTTGATCACTCCGTACAACATCATGAGTACGTTCCTCTTGCAGGGATCCATCGAGAGGGCTGTCCAGCTCGACGAGGCACCTAGCGGATTGTCATTGAGCATGAGGAAACCCATCGACAGCAGCCCACCGCATATTACCTCTGCCGTTGACGATATCATGTATATTGTCAACGCTGTTATACAGCGGTCTATTTCAACGTCACAACGAGAAGTCGTGGCGTCAGTCATTCCTGCCTTAGTCAAAGTCCTAAGTTGTGACTTTATCAGCATTCTACAGAGGGAAATGTACAACGAGTCGTTTCCCCAACCAGCTGTCCAGGACGCCATTCCTCCCGAGGCCAAGATCATATCATATATTGTCTTGATCAATAACCTTGACATGGCTAACGAGTATCTCGCGCGCATTGTGTCTCGCTGGCTTGGCACCTCACCAGACGAGCTCAACAGCAACTTCAACACGCACTCATCTATCTTGAGAGAATCGTTCCCGTTGGAAAGCGATACAACCTTCGTCGCCAATGCCCTGCTCACACTCAGCAGCTCCTTCAGCTTGAAGGCAGCCGAGCTTTGCGACAACGGGATCCAAGTCTTGTTCAATCAAGTTGTCAAACCGCGCCTTCGACCCGTCTTGAGAGCCACCTTTCGTAGTGCAGACTACGCCCTCTCAGAGGAGAGATATATCGAGCTCGCTGCCCAGAACGGCGAGCAAGAAGAACCGTCGGAGCAGGTTTGTCGCCGCTTTGAGCACGGCTGGGACGCCTTCGTTAAGCCCATCGCGCGCATCATGACGCTCAGGACGTTTACGGCGTTAATCGATATTACGGTCTGGTACCTCTCAGGCGTGCTTGAAAACCGCGTGTGGAGCTACGCGGGGCGCACCACGGCCCACGGCGCCATTCGCATGGAGCGCGATCTTGATGGCATTGTGGGAGTGGCGGCGCGCGACAACTATGCCCTTCGCGAGGTGTTTGGCAAGACAATGCAGATCCTCGTGGTGGCGAATATGGAGGAGGATGAATGGCAGGAGCTCCAGGATGGGGGAGGAGCAGAGTGCAGCATGAAATGGGCACTCAGTAAGGAAGAGAGGAGGAGAGCAAGAAACTTGATTGGGAATTAAGAGACTTTCCCAAAAAAAAAGATATGTCTGCATGGTATGAGAAGATATAATATCCGCACCGTGTGCGGTAAGCCAAGGTTCTCTGCAGTGACCCAAAAAAGGTAACCTCCTTGGATCGACTCCGTGAAGAATGTATTTACAAGCCGATACCTTGAGTGAGGTAGAGAGCCTCTTAATCAATATTCTAATTAGTGCTGTGCACCTTGGATGCCCCATCCCATGAGTAGCAAGTCCTCCATATATACCCGGACTATGGTCTTCTCTAGCCTGGGCCACCGTGACGATTTAAGTAGAGAGTAGAGAGTTGTCTGCATACAGCGAATAGAGTCGATGCGGAAACTCAACCAGGCTTGCAATATGGTCTCACTCGGCTGCATAGGTTCGTAATAAGGCAGTAAGTGTTCCCGCGATTCGCGGTTCGTGTTGAGCGACGCCGATGGGTGGTACAGCTTCAAGGCTATACGAGTATGCTCGGCCCTGAGCTTGTCGTAATTGGCGTAGTCTTTAGGTTTCTCGAAATCTTCTATCGTTTCGGCGTAGGTTTGCGTCGGACCAAGAGACAGCAGCCAGATGCGTTGGCGCAGCTCCAAGGGGAGGCGAGGGAAAAGGTGGAAACCAGTCATGAGGATGCGCGCGTGATGACATGGTGCAGGTGCCCCGGGAGAGTGTGAGTTGGTTGGGCGGAGGTATGTGCAGAGAGTTGAAACTGCACACGCTCCGAAATCGCACGAGATTATGAGCAAGGTTGATTTACCTAAAGTGAGAGCTTGACTTGGGCCTTCTCGTGGCGACAATGACAAGGACGCAACCTTCGGCCGAGGCACTGTTTGCCCCGCCGTGTATTTGGAGCCAATGACCGTTATGAGAGGGAAGAGTAGGGGAGGGAGCACGGCTTGATTGTCATAATCAACTACTCTCCCATACCATTGTAACAGCACAACGTGGAAATCATTCAATCTGGACACGATCATGGCGCCATGCACTCGTTGCCTTGATGGGAAGCTCGTTTGCTCCGGATGCCATGGTATACGGCGCCCCCTGCACCGGCCATGCGATGATTGCACCGGCATGGGGGAGTCTTATGACGGGACTTGGCGGTGCCTTCGTTGCTCGGGTTCGGGGTTGCTCCCGGTTCAAGCATGTCATACCTGTGCAGGTCATCTCCTTGGGTTTCCACCAAACCAGATACCATGCCCGAAGTGCACAAGGTCGCGAAGATCGAGGAGATAACCCATGAGTGCCCATAATGTCAGATCAGGGGAAGAACCCGCGACCGACGGAAGAGGAAGTGGGCAACGAGAATATCTTGGCTAGGCGCCTCGGACGCTACAGAGAGTTGCACTTTCGCGTAAGATCAGGTCCCTGGCTTACTGACTGTTGATTCAAAGATAAGGTGGCCTTCACGCTGAATATCGACATCTGGACGGGTCAGTGTGCGACGGTTGGATTACTTCTCAAGGATAGATGTAGTCATTCAGGTTCAATTTTGAGTCGTGGGAATACTATCATATGTCTTAGAGAAGGATTGAGTAGGGACTCCCTGACATGTTCTTAGCTTCGAGAAAGTATAAACCCCTTTCTACTGAGAAATGCACCCCAACGAAACTACCTCAACCCTTGCCTCGTTCTAGCATATATGACCTAGAAGCGGTTCTACGACTTCATCTCCCCCTGCTAGACTTAGCGTGATATCCGTCTAACGCGCTTCAAATTCCACGCCCCGTTTCTCATTGGCAAGCCACCCTACCAGAAAGTCGAGCACCAGTACGGCACGTGCTTTGCGCCATTCTTTATACCGATCCCGTTCGTCATCAGCATCGCGTGGGTAGTCCTGAGCGGGCTGCAGGTCGTCGAGTGGGTGGGGTAGGACAACGAGGTCGGCTGGTTGGGGACAATGCTCTAGGTCAGCATGATAGCAATTATAATCATCTGTGGCCTTCTTCTCGGACTTGTATATCCACGGGGTAGGATAGAGGTCGGTTTATTATATATGTACATCCAGCAATAGAGGGTAACGGTGAGGGCAGCGGACCAACAGCGGCAAGTGCCCCTTACCCGATGCTTAATACCACCATTCCCGAGAGGTACAACAGCTTATCCTAGGATACATTTGATCCCTCCTGTAGCCGGTCCCAGAAGCCAGCCATTCAGCTTGTTGAGGGCGAACGAACACGGAAGAAGCCGAAAGCAACGACCTTGCCATGAGCCAATGAACAAGGCCCTGCCCAAGCAGATTAGCTGTGGGTATAGCTCAGAGAGTGTCGTATGATAATAATATTTACCTTAAAGAGCTCTATTAATATATCTACCTATGCAGCCGAGTCAGACGAAGCTGCCAGCCTGGTTCAATTTCCGCATCGACTCTATTCACTGCCTGCAGACAACCCTCTACTTCCTTGTTCAATCTTCATGGTGGCCCCGGCTAGAAAGAGAACAGTCAGGATATCCATGAAGGATTAGCTATCCATGGGAGTTCGCATCCGAGGTGCACAGATACGATATATAGAGTCGGCACCAAATAGCATCAAAGAGGTGGACTTTGAGCCGTACTACCTATTGAACCCTGAAAACCCGGAAGCCCACTCGCAAGACGAGTGATTCGGAATCATGGGTGGGCTGTGTTTGATGGATCCTCGTGTCTCCTTCTATACTCGCGTGGTTCACCCTCATCTGCCCGAAGAAAAGTGGCTGACTCCTACGAACTTTGCACGAATGGAGCACGGGAGGAACAAGCTATTAGCGGGCACAGAATTCCAGGACAAATGCACAGACTCGGACTCAGACCTGGATGAGCCTCTGCGCTACTACTTCAAACGAGGCGAAATCAGCTCCCATTGAACGAAGCATAAAACGCAATACAGTTCTCTTTACCAGATTGCAACCATGTGACACTCCCTGTCGCATCCAAAACAATCTGAGGACACGTTAAGCCTGGATAGATCATGCAGGTACCTCGCGTGAGGCCCTGTAAGTCCATGATATCTGCAGGCACATCTTTGTTGCCATGAGAGGATAACACCGAGAAGGGAAAGACTGTAGGTGGAACTGTTGGCCGGCCTCGCTGCATGGACTGAGGCAATCCTTGCTGAATGGGGCGGCCTCCGGTGCATTGCCAATAATGAATCCTACTGGTCTGGTTGATGAGGGTCGACGACATACTTGGTTACATGTATCTTGCTTGCATTGTCTGAATGCTTACGGCTCTTGGCCCCTTCACTCTCTTTGCATTCATATAAAATGAGACTGGCTTCATTCTTCGTAGCAGCTGCTTCTCTCGTGGGCTGCGCGTCCGCCGCCGACCGACATGCATATCAGAAGATTGGTCTCTGGTACGCCCACCAGATTGACCTCCTGAACCCAGAACCGAAGAAACCATGGGGTCGAGTGCGCCATGGAGGATTCCATGGGAAAGTTGTCTTGGAAACCCAATGACGATCTGTATACGTCCTGTAGGGGCTCGGACAACGACGGGAGCTGCACATTTCGCGGGCTTGTTGCGCATATTAGCGGCAACGTCAAAGACGAGGCGGTAGGACACTTTGACGGAGAAGGCAACAAAAAGGAGTTGAGAGAAAAGAAGGTCTTGCAGTGGAGGGGAGGCCAAGAAATTGACATTATGTTTACTTATTGTGTCCAAGGCGAAAGGATGGAAGAACAAGCTGGTAGGATGGACTATGGTCAAGGGCGTGGCCACCTTTGACGATGGCATTCGCAAAGTCGCCCAGGACGCGAGCGACACCAAGGCTTCGCCAAGCCTCGAGGACTGAAAGGTACAAGGACCGCTCTGACGGCCACGATTAGGCGTACGACAATGCCAAGCTAACGCGAACGCGCGACGCGGAATCCCACCGCCTTCGTCAGCTTAAACCTGCGGTAGAAAGCGGCGACCTTAAGGGCAAGATCACCATCCAGCACTCCAAGTAGAGTATATACGACAAAATGCTTGACTACAGTATGAAAGACGGTCAAAGCCAGCGAGAAGGAGTATCAGACAGGCATCGCAAAGGCTGACCTGGAGGGCTGGTTCAGCAAGTACTACCTACGCCAACAGCGAGCTTGCTTCCAATCAAAAGGCCATTACAGAGAACGTGGACTGTGCCGGAGGATTTGTCTCTACCAGTGCAATTGTTTTCTCCTACCCCAGCGCAAGCAGGAGAGAATGCAACTTTGTATTACACTTCGTAGTACATCCGTCCTCTCGGATCCAAACGTCTGTACCAATCGCGATCACTTACACATTGTCCCCTCGCTTTCACAAGCCACCGCTTGACACACTTCCAATCAGCGTCCCTCATGTCTTAATTTCCGGAGCGGGAACTTTTACCCCTCCGCGTGATGCGCTGAGGTACAGCATAGATGGACTTGTGGCCATATCTCGGCGGCCCAACAGGTCTGTCCTAATGCGGGAGGTCCTGGCCAGGGCTACCAATATTACTGTTGCTCCTTCAAGCCGTTGCACTTGATGCTTTGCAAGCTTCCGCTCTCGGATAGCTCAAAGGGGTGTCCTTCATACACAAGCGAGACCTTGAGAATATCTCGCACTGTCCGGTTTCATCCTCTGTCTGGCCCTCTCTTCCTCCGGCTCTGGGACGACGTATCGCTCTGATTCCTGAGCACCAGGACCAGGAGCCCCCCTCTCAAGCCGTCAGAAGGGCATTTGTCTTCTCCTCAGACAACTCGCCCTTTTGGTTGGTCTCTTGCATAGGTTCCCTTCAAAATGGTCCTACCAATCCTGCACCTGACCCGCTGGGGCGCCGTGCTCGGCCTGACCATGGCCAACGAGGAGCCCGACTTCTACTATGATCCAAACACAATCAAGGGATGCACTTACTGGTACGACAACGATGGCCGGATGAGCTGCGAGGACGTCCGCATCATGTTTCAAGTCACTCCAGAGATCTTTAGCCGCTGGAACCCGTCCGTGACGGTGGACTGTAAGGGCTGGGACGGCCAGTCCTACTGCGTCCAAGTTGAGTCGGAACTACCGCCGCCAAGTTCCACCACGACCGAGAGCTCGCCTACGCAGACTAGCAGCACCTCCACCAAGATCAAGCCTACGCCTACCGCATGGAAGGAGCTGGGCTGCTACAAGGACGAGCCGCGCCACCCCCTCAGCAACAAGTCCTCTGACGCGGGCGGCAGCGACCTCACCAGGGCCAAGTGCGAGCATACCTGCTGGGTATCCGACTTTGAGTTTGCCGGCGTCAAGGCGGGAAAAGAGTGCTGGTGCGGCAACTACGTCGACAGCGACTGGGCTAATAGCTAGGTGGACTGCAATATACCGTGTGCTGGTGCCGCGTCCGAAAAGTGTGGAGGATTCATCATATTTAACATCTTTTCCGCCGAAGTTCCCTACACCTTGGCCGGCCCTTTCCCCACGCCTACAGACGTCTCTTCTTCTGTTGGATCCGCCACGTCGTCTGCTGTCCACGCGTCAGCCCCGACAGCAAAGACACGTGCTCCCGGCGCAGGCACGTCTACGCGGGCGTCGAGAATGGCGGCGGGTGCTGGTGCGATAGTGTCATCCATCCACCTGGCGAGCTGGTTCCCAATGGAACTATGGGATGGTAAGTGTAGACTGTGTTTGTGAATCTGATGCGATGCGAGCTAACGATTTGGTAGGAATAACCTTGTCCTGGTAAGAGTAGTGAGGCAAATGGCGGTCGCTCTCACTCAGGTACCCAATGTTTATGAAGATGTAGCGACTGAATATAAGTAAATGCCAAGAACAGTGACACATCTTCCATGTGGCTATGTACAATGCCTGATTAGAAACTCGTGTCTACAGCAGGGTATAGTACCTTAGGAGCTGTTTAGTCTCGGATGTTTAACCTGCGCAAAAGCGTCCCGGATCAGAGCCTAAAGTGTGCACCTTTTGCCCTAACAAAGTAGACAAGGAGTATTTGATAGCCTATGGCAGCGGCCCAACCTGAGCCACCTCTTCGCCATGTATATCAACCACCTCAACTCCGCCTGCTATGATTCCCGCCTTGCATTCCTCCCACCCGTCGACGTTGACCGGCTTCGTTCCTTGCTCGACGATATATGTACGATAGCCCTCGCCCAACGCATGCTCGGCCGTTGCCTTGACGCAGAAGTCGGCCGCCAATCCCACGACAAATACGTCGGTGATGCCCTCCGTCCGCAGCCTGGCCGCCAGCCCGCTGTCCTCGATGCGGAAGGGGTCGTAGAACGCGGAATACATCTCCAGCGCAGGGTTTTTACCTTTGTAAAAGACATTACCCTCCCCGACTTTGGCGAAGTCTAGCTCAGGGACGAGCTGGGCTCCGGTGGAGTTTTGGATGCAATGCGTCGGCCACAGAGTGGTAGTGTAATTACGTGTTGGATCATCCGGATGCGTGATGACCGTCGTGGAATTGAACGGATGAGATCCGGGATGGTTAGCGGCGAAAGAGACGTGATTCGTCGGGTGCCAGTCGCGTGTGGCTACCTTGAGAGCGAATGGAAGAGAGAGAAGCGCATTGACAGGCGAGGCAATGTCCCGACCGTTCGGCACCGCGAGGGATCCGAGCTATCAATCATGTTAGTCGCTTTCAGAACCCTACTCGACGGCGCAGCACAGGCTCAGATTGGGCTCCCGGAGGACGATATGCGTGACGTACGGGAGGACAGAAATCTTCTTGAAAATCGACAACGATCAGAGCCGCCTTGAACTGTGATGCTGCGGCTGCGATCTCGCTCGTTGGCCCGGCGAAAGCAAGCCTTGCGACGGCACATGCGGCCAACAGAGAGTATCTCATCTTGCTAAAACTGCGGACGGCGCCCCGTGCTAGTAGGCCGAAGCGTTGTTGTTGTTGTTGTTGTTGTTGTTGTTGCTGTTGCTGTTGCTGTTGCTGTATGGAACGATAGTCGCGGAAGGTAACCTCTTACCGACTGCGATCGTGTCTGAGTTGGCAGTACGCGGATGATTGTTCAAGAAGAGGATTCCGATATGGCACACAGCTGATTGACGGAGGATTCGCAAGCAATATATACTTGAGGTTGTGAGATCCCTTATGACGACGCTGCCGGTGAGATCCCCCCGCCCCGACCTCGCCGTCTGTTTCAGTTGGATCAGCCGAGTGCTTGTGTTAAGCTTGCCCTTTACACATTGCGACTCCACACGCATATCACCGCAGAGTTGTTGTCTCGTTCCACAGCAAATCCTTGGCCGCTTGGTAGCTGCCCTTGACCATTTCGTCTCAGGCTGCCAAGCTCTGAAATTGCTTGATTGCCCGCCCTCTCAGTAGGCTGGCCTCTCAATAGCGGGCCCAGTTCACGTGAGTCAAGCCTGGGCGCCCACGCGCCGCTCACCGCTCACCACTGCAATCTTGATAACTACTCATGCGGGGGCGAACATAATTGCCGTTCTCCACGTATCGTGGACTTCAATACAGGCAAATCTTGCGGGGAGCGGGAGCGTTTGTTACCACCGCGTGCTACTATTGTAGGGGCGGGCCATTTGCTTCATGGGTCGATCACAGACTCACAGTGTTCCGTTTCGCGCAGAATGGTGGGCCCCACTCGCTCGCTTCGACCCGCAAACTCGAGGTGGAAACTGGCCATAATGGTCCGAAAGCTGTCTAGATTTACTTATTAGTACAAGGCATCTTCTCCGCCCAGGCGACCGCAGCCCGATGCCCCTATTAGTCTGTTCCAAGGGCGTGGCATTGAGGTCGTGCGTAAGCCAAGGCTTCCTGTATGATACCACCTAACTGGGTGCTACCCAGTAAAAAGACCTGGCAGGATCACATTGCTGAGCCGGCACGCATGCCTACATGTCCAGTGGGTTTATAACATACAGGTAGGACGCAACTGGTGAGCACAAGAATATTGGGTAGCAAAGAAGAATGTTTCTTGGCGAGGCACCGCTTGATCGATGCCGTCTGTGGATGTGTGATTATCGCTGCAATAGCCAGGGCCAACTTGCCGCTTTCGCATGAGAACTTCCCAGACACCCTGATGCTAAGAATCGAGCACCATTTCCAATATTAGTATGGCCTGAACTGGAAATTACGCCAAGGCCACTCTACCGATCGTGTTACACACATCAGCTCTGCGAACCCTCGGTGGGGAAGAGGGATTGCTGCACGTGAATGGTGTGCGAGGTAATACACGCAATCCTATTATTGAGGGGGCAGATTGCGGGGGTATATGTGACTAAAATGACTTTCACGCTGACTGTAAAGGAATTGGTCGATATCCTCGCAAGACGAAAAAAAGTCTATTTCCTGGCAATCGTGACGGTGTATTTTTGATGAACGCCTTCTTCGCTGGCCAGGTCCCTTAACGCGTCGCGAGTCATCGCCTCCAGCTCTTGGTCAGGTACGCCCATTGGTGCCATCATCTTGCGCAATAGCTCAGGGTAGTTTGGCATCAACTTCTGCTGCACATACCGTCCCATTGCCTGGCTGCGAGGGGCCTTTGCCGAAGGGACAAAGGAGAACTCAAACGTTTGCTTCTCCAGGACTGTGAGGCCGGCCGCCTCTAGCAACGGCGCCGCATCCGATCCGGAGAAGGGGCTCAGCCCAGCCGCCTTGACGGCGTCCATGAGCCGGGCATGCCATGGCCATGCGTCGCTCAGACACTCGTCTGTGGCGGTGCGATAAAACTTCCAGTCCAAGTCTTGGTGCTCCAGTATGCCCCCGCTACTAAGAGACGCGGCGGCCACCTGGAAGTACTTGGGCCAGTCGTTGATGCCGAGGAAGAGCATGCGGCCAAAGAGGTAGTCGACGGTGCCGGGGGACAAGGACTCGCTGCTCAAGTGGTCGCCATGACTTTGCAGGTCCACGTCGAGGATGTTTCCGGACACCCAATGTGCGTTGGCGGGAGCGACCGACTTGGCATTCTCGGGTACGGGAGTGAGGTCAATGCCATACACATTCGCTGCGGGCAGCAGTTGGGCGAGCTGGAGGGTTGCGACGCCGGTTCCGCAGCCAACATCTGCTGCCTTGACGGCCTTGATGAAGTGACGATTGTAGGCCAGAAACGGCGCGCCGCCAATCATCTCGACAATGGCAGCAGCCTGCGCGTCGAGTCGTTCATGTTCGATGGTGCTGCGAAACACGACACGAGGTTAGCCAGGGCGAGAGGGCGAGAGCTAATGCTTTCTTTTGGGCTAGCAGTTCTGCATGACGGGCAAGACGCAACTCATTCGGAAGCACATAGGCTGACGATGTACCGTGGTAGCGACGCTGAACAGCTGTTGACGCCATCTTGGGCACTTTAATCTGGTCTGGTGCTCAGCTCTACCGGATCAAGGGGCTGGGCAACGAGATGAATGCGTGGTTTGGATCACGACTTCACCGTGGCTGTAGTCTGCCCCATCTACAGCAACAGGCTCCTTCAAATAAAAAGAACGCCAAAGGGAAGCTTTCTCATGCTTTCGGCCAGGTCGCG
Source organism: Tolypocladium ovalisporum (assembly GCA_024340015.1). NCBI lineage: Eukaryota > Fungi > Ascomycota > Sordariomycetes > Hypocreales > Ophiocordycipitaceae > Tolypocladium > Tolypocladium ovalisporum. Next base: position 276,234 of record JALHBZ010000102.1, read on the forward strand.
AAACGATCAATTCCAGCACACGTTCCAGCCTCGTGCCTGCCGAAACATTCCGTGGCCTCGCACCCAGCGGAGGATATTGTGGATCTACCGGCCTAGGGTGGAGCCGTTGGGGGCGACGATCGGGGTCTGGATCTGCGTGCCGCCTTTTAGCGCCGGTGCACGGGGGGTTTCTGGACCATGAGATGCTCAAGTTCGGTCTCGGGTTATTGCTAAGCTTACATCAACGGCAAGTATCAACGGCAAATCACCCGTTGTCAAGGGAGTCGGGATAATTCGATCCGGTAATATGTCCGATCCATGTCAGGGAGCGCAGCGGAACGAATCCGCCGCCATCAGTCCCGTCGGTCGTGGCGCCGAGTCTGGCCCCGGGCTCTACGGCCCACGGACTTCTCCCGCCGTGACCCGTTGGCAATGATCCACAAGTAAGCGGCGAATATAGATGCTCGTCTGCTAGGCGACACACAGCAGCAGCTGTAGCGGTGATCTGGACTCCGTCTCGGCTCCTTTGGCACGTCACCGGCACTGTACATCCTTGCCAGGGTGTCTCACGCGCACCTAGCCAACATGAAGCGTTTCGTGTTCTGGAGGCTCTTGCTTCGATTTCTTCCATGCTTCACGTTCCCCGGCATCTGACGAGGACATCTGCCATCCGACTCCTCCGTGGCTGCCGCGCCATGCTGCTGGCTTGTCCCATTCACAACTCGAATCACCCCACGGAGTACATATTGGCAACTTCGAAGTGACCTACTCCTTTCGTGGTGAAGATGCCGCCATCCTTGAGCCCGTCCGACGTAGAGAAGGGTCGCGACAACGATTTCTCGGGCTCTGGTAATAGCAGCAATGAGCGCGAGGGTGACGGAGCGTTTGCTGCTCTTTCCGAGCCGGATCCCTTACAGCAACAGGACACACCAGCCGCCTCATTGACAACCCTGCAGGAGAACACCTTCCTGATCTTCATTACACTGACCCAGTTGGTTCAAATGATCCCGCTAGGAGCCGGCATCAACTCTGGCTTGGCTATCGGCGAAGCTCTGGGTGCTACTCACATCCAGTCAGTTTGGATTGTAGCCTCGTACCCCCTGACTCAAGGCGCCTTTGTGCTTGTCGGTACGTCCCGCCCACATTGCACGTTGACCACCAGTACATGTACGCTAACGAACATTAGGCGGCCGACTCGGTACTGTATGGGGCCATAAGTATACTCTGACCTTGGGCTGCATCATCTGGACCGTTTGGGCCTTTTGCGGCGGATACGCGCCAAATCTGGTGGCCATGTGCCTCATCAGAGGGCTTTGCGGCATTGGAGGTGGATTGATGATTCCCAACATCGTGGCCATGATAGGCATCACCTTTCCGCCGGGCAAAAAACGCAACCTCGGACTAGCCTTGTTCGGTTGTATGGCGCCCGTTGGTGCGGCTGGTGGCTCCCTCGTCGCGGCCGTGCTGGTTCAACTTAGCGAGTGGAAGTGGCTCTTCTTCTTCCTGTAAGGCCGATTTGTGAGGTCCAGAGCGTGCACACGTCGAGGTGGCTAACAATCAGCCTTAGTGGTCTCTTTGGCTTCATCGTATACACCTCTGCTCTCGCGATTTGTCCTGCGGATGAGCCTATCGATCCTCGGGGCAAGATTGATTGGGTGGGAGCAGCTCTCGGTTTGTCGGGTCTGATACTGTTCAACTTCACGTGGAAGTAAGTGATGCACGTTGCCATGGCGGTAAGACGGCTAACAGCTCGTAGCCAAGCTCCTTTGGCTGGATGGAACTCCCCGTACATCATTGCCCTGCTCATCATCTCCATACTCTGCATGGCTGCCTTCTCCTACTGGGAGATGCGGGTTGCGAAAGAGCCCATTCTGCCTTTCAACATCTGGACGGCACCTTCGTTCGGCATCCTGCTTCTCGTCATATTCCTCTCGTTCATGAGCATTTCCATATTTTTCTGGTACATGAACATTTACATGATCACGATCCGAGAAGACAGCTTGATTCAGGTTGGCATCCAGTACCTGCCGCTAACACTTGGCGGTGGCGCCATGGCTTTTGTCGCCGCCTGGCTGGTGACAAGGCTTCCAGCTCAGGTGATTATCTGTGCGGGTTGTCTGGCGACACTCGGTTGCAACCTATTCGTCGCAACCATCCCTCGCAACATTAGCTATTGGGCCATGGGCTTCCCGGCGCTGTGTTTGTCGGCTTTTACAATCGACTTGATTGTAACGAGCGCTCAAATCATCACCAACAACAGCGTGCCGGTCAAATACCAAGGCGTTGCTGGATCGCTAGTGGGCACGCTGCTCAGCTATGGAATGAGCACGGGTCTCGGTTTTGCAGGAACTGTCGAAGTCAACACTTTCGGGTCCGGCCAGTCAAAGGATGAGCTACTACATGGCTATCACATGGCTGCCTATCTCGGCGTTGGCCTCGCGGGAGTTGCGTTCGTCACGAGTGCCATCTTCATTCGCATTCCGAAAGACGACCACCACGGCTGGAGTGACGACGGTGACGGCGCCGGACAAAGTACCGAAGCATAGAGTGGACGCGACCGTGATGTTATAGACTTTGTGTTCTTGTCTGGTGCTGGGATATACGTACGAGCTCTAGAGCAGCAACGTACACTGTTGGCACGATAGGATGGATATTTGTAGACGGACCAGTGGTTGGATTATGCTCTTTCCAATCAGGTCAGTTAGCGGAAAATATTGAAACAGATCTACGCACGACGCAGCGAGGTGCCTTAGCATTAGATACCTAGGCCAAGGCCCGCAGTACCTTGGCCTCCCATCCTCCTTACAAGACGGCGTTAGCGGGGTTGTGGCGGCCCGAGCGGCCCAGGTTTGCGAGTTAATTCGGTGGAGAAAGGATTTCTGACGTGCAGACAACGTGCGGCACGCACGCCTGACGCTGACCGTTGTTGCTCTGCCTCACTGCGGGAGAGCCGCCAATCCTCCCCAAGGGGGTGGGCCCATAATCCGACTAGTTGGGGGGTATCATGCCCGTGCCAGCACGGGGCACATGTACAAATACACAAGGTACCTTATTACTCGTAGTAAATGTGAGCCGTCGAGGAAGGCTGCCGCCACCAGAGCCACGTTGTCTTCATCCGCCTTACTATCCGTCAGCCATGAGCTTCCTACGAAACACTTGCGACCGATGCTACGCGGCCAAAACACGATGTACAAAGGACGAATGGTCGCGGAAATGCCACAAGTGCACCCGCGCAAGCGTCGCGTGCAACTACAGTCCGCGCGGACAGGCCGGCCGACCTCTAGGCAGTACGTCGTCCAGCCAAGCGCCACCAGCCAAGCGCGGCGATACCATCGCTGTTTCGGCTCCACCGCGCAGGAGCGAAAGGCATGAGCAGGATCACATGGACAGCTTGGACGCCATGGCAATATCCCACGACGACTTTACATATGTGCCGCAGATGGAGGGGTCCATCGCGCGCGATGTTCTCGGTAGCCTCTTGCCCACCACCGCCATCGACGCTTCGGCGATTTACCTAGACGACTTCATCGGATTTGGTCAAGATCGGGGCTCGCCATCAGATGGCTCAGCTCTCCATCCTCTGTTCGACGGCAAATCAGCGCTAGATGCAAGCCGAAGCTTGTCGCCAAACCTGGAGTTTGCGTCAGCGTCGTCTACCCCTCCGCCCGACTCCGACCATTCCAACTACTCCCGCAGCTCCTCCGCCTCCTCGTCCTCTTCCTCGCACCAGCCGCCGCGATCGAGAATATGCAACGCACGAGAAGCCATTCCATCGCTGGAGACTGCGAAACTCAATACCGGCGAGACTCTGCACAGCCGCCTGGCAGCGGTTCACTACCAGCTGGCTATGCTCTCCGAGTCGCTCACACACACCTTCAACATGGCCGAGGATGTAGGGCAGATCTACAGGGCGAGTAGAGACTTCAAGGCCGTCTTGGACAGCTACGAAAACAATGATGCAAGCTACCAGTCCATCCCGATCGGCAAATGCCACGGCATGACTGCGCTTTTGATCGTTGGCTGCTACAGCTACCTGATGGAAGCTTTTGAACTTTTCGTGGAGAAGCTTCAACAAGGGCTGCAGGCGGGTCCTGACGTGGACATGATAGCTTCCACTACAGGAGCGAGCACATCCTGGACGCAATCGCAGTCGGCGTCCCCGCAGATCATGGCCTTGCCCTCAAGCATGGGACTCGACATCAGCGTCGGGTCCGTCCACGTTCCAGTATCAAGCGAGCTAACGGCCGAGATTCACAGAAGCCTCATCCTGCAAACAGCGCAGAATCTTAAAGTTTCGCTGAAACAATGTGTCAAGCGCATGGCCGCGGTTCACTACGTCACGATGGATGTAGAAGACGGGAATGACGACTGGAGCCCCGTCGCCAAGCTGACAGAGTTCTCACAGCGCCAGCTACAGCGACGAGAAGAGGGAGTTTTCATGTATTTGAGACAAGGCCTTCGAGGGGCAGATCACGAGTCACGATGCATTGTCTAAATAAAGTAAATCAGGGGCGTAAAACAACCGCCTATCCAAGACAATTCATCAAACCGAAATATCTTCTTTCCCTTCAAAGTGGTAATATGCCTGAGTCGCCCGCGCTATGCCGTGCACAGTGACATCTTATGGATTACCAACACCACGTTTGCCTGAGCATAAACACAAGTCCAAAGGGCAGAAGGCAATCAAGCTTGGCAGTTTTTGACGCCTTTTGCCCTTTTCCGCCGACTGCAGCGAAGTGAATCTGACTTGCGAAATCTATCGAACTCTTCATCTCACCCAACCTCTAGACGGTCTGCCGCAATCTCGTCGTCATCATTTCTCTCAATGGCTGTAGCGCATCATCGAGCCCGTTAGTGTCTTCACTCTCCAGTACTGACTTGCCGGCTGTCATGATGAGACGCTCTGGTGCTGGTTGCAGAAGATATGGAATGACTCTGGTTCTGTGTGCAGCGCGGAAAAGCTAGAATTGGATGAGCCGTCAGCGAAAGTCACAACAAGTAAAAGTCAAGCAAATGCACATTGTTAGAACATACCCTGGTTGCCTGCACAAGATTGCCTATTTCAGCAGCAATCTCAAGGTCTTCACCTTCACGAATTTGACGGCGAATTGCATGCCTGCGTAGAACGCTGGTAAACTCTCGCTGACGTACGGGGATGTACCGAATCATGTTCTCGTCGATAAGGTAGCGGTCCATGCCGAAAAAGGCGTCCATGGCTTGGAACACTAGCACGTGGTTCCCAGACAGGCCGTCGTACTTGACGTGGCGCCCATCCACCATGCGTCCGACACCCCAGCCTTGGAAGCCTTGACAGTAGCTGAGCCAGACTCGACGCGAGACTTTTGCATCTACCAGCCCATCATAAAAAATTTGAAAGACCTTGTTCATTTCGGATCTCAGCTGACGGAGGTGGTGGAGACACGTTGCTTTGTTGCCTTGTTCAAAGGCAATGATTGCATGAACCATGCCCAAGTATATCCCAACAGCCTTTGGACATCGTTATTAGCAGGAACGCGGAGAGACATGTCGACCAATCCAATTGGCTTACCGCATCCTCGACGTCGTAAAACATGCGGAAGAAGGCTTCTTCCGAAGACACAATCTCGTCTGATAGGCCAATGTTGATCTTGAAAACCCTCTGCCCCGTAATGTCAAAGTTGTGCAAGACATTTGCCGTATTGTTCCCACTCTCTGCTGCGCATCCGAAATATCGCTGCAGAGGTTGCCACGGAGCGTCAAGTTCAGGTGGAAAGTCGATGACCTTTTCAGCCTGCGCAAGTTTGACGACAGGGATAGTCGCCCACCTTGAAGATGGTCGCTTAGCATCTTCCCCTTAGATATGTACTCTACAGCAAGACGAACATACCTGTACGCATGCCTCAGAACGGCGACGGCACAATACAATCCGTTCAATTGATCTTGCCGGATGCGGGACCAGTTGCCAGCTTCGGCTCCGTTGAGCAAGTCTTCGACTTCGAGAATGTTGAGACGCGCAGTCAAGCGCTCTCGCATGGCCGAGCGAAAACTTTCACGTCGAACTAAGAGGGCGTCGTCATCCAGCAAAGCATCTGCACATGGGAGCATTGGCGCCAGCTCTGTGTAGATGTCCTTGTATGGTTGAACAGCGACGGGCCAGGAATCGTAGACGACTCTGGGCGGCCATTCTCCCGCACCGTCTTGCTCTATGAGATTCAAAAGAACATCTGCGGTTTCATGGTTTCCTCTGAGACTCTTGAGTGAGTCAAAGGGAGATCGCTCGACATTTGGGTCGCCATTCGATTTCGATTCTTTTTGGTCGTCACGTTTGGACGACAACGTGGCCAGAGTTCTCTGTTTCACAATGTCCCATAGGTATGCCAAGCATAGAGCTATGACGCATAAACTAACGAAGGAGAGCTCCATGTTGAATAGAAGCTTTCACAAGGCGGCAAGGACACTCCGAATATCAACAGTAGTCAACCCTGAGTCTATAGCAAGTGCAAGCAAGCAACGAGAATAAAAGATATCCAAGTTTCGACTTCGCAGCCATATTCAACGCCACTATTGCTTGTAAAGACATTGTTGCGTGCTTGCTTCTCGCGTACAGGGGCGCATGCTTGCGGGACACCTCGCTTGACCAAAACCGGGCTAATGATTGCGCCAATCTTACGAAAGGACTTTGTGGCCGGGCCTAACGCCTACGTTGACTCTTGTTAGTTCGCCCGGAGCCGCGCATCGGTGAATTCTTTTGCGGCAGATTAATCGGGGCAGACTCGGCCTCGGCCGCGCAGCATAAGGGACTGATTTGAATGATTATATCTTGGCGAAGGAGTAAGCATGCATGAGCTACGTCTGTTATACCCAGGACAGTCAAATGGGAGCCCTGCTTTCCAATCAGGTCTTTCGCTTGTGATGACACGACGTTCAGCCCGCACCTGGGGTCGGAATAGAAATGTTTTTCACCTGATTTTTAGTCAACGCGCTGCCGTTCGCGATGTTCCCTTGTAAGTTTCCGAGTATCCTAGTCAGGCTAGCGTACCAGGGGAATTGCGTCTTAGGGCCACTAAATTCCATGATGCGATACGTACATGTGATTGACGATGTTACAGTGCAGGGTTTGTTCTCGCTGAGGCTGAATCTTGCAGGATCTGCTGGAGGTCTGGATGGATGAAGTGGCGGCAACGGAGGTAATAAGCCGGCGTCTCAAAGTCTAATCTCGCGTCGCATTGGCCGTTTCGTATTGTATTGAGCCGCTTGAGGACGCGGCGGCCCGCCACCCTATATCCCCATTTGGCAACTACTGTCTCCATCGGACGATTTCCCCGCTCACAGAAGTCAGTATTACATATGGGAGGCAGATTCGGAACATTTCCGCACGCTGACCATTGCGTACCATTGATTCGGTATCACAGAAGGTGGGGTCTCGTGCCGCTCCGAACTTGTCAGGCGGAACAGATCCTGCTCCACAAACGCCGGGATTTATAGCGATGCATCGGCTTCTTTGCTGCGACTCAGAGTTACCTGTGTATCAGCACCCCGCTCCGGATTAAAAGTTCAGGTGCATGAGTAAAGACCTTCTCTTAAAGCCTGTATGCAGTTGGACAGAAGCCACCATAGTTCATCTTCCCAACCTTCGCACGTCTGAAAGGCATGAAAGCCGTCTAAGCGGTCACAAAGCTCACTTGTCGACCACTCTACAGTCTCAGTCCTAGGCATCAACTCAATATGCGTGCACTGTTAGAGATCTTGGGGAAGGTCACAACCTTTCTCGGCTTCAGAAGAGGCTTCTATACCATTCTATGTGAGTCTCTAGGATATCGATTGTTTCACAAGTGCACCCAATAACCCCCTATAGTCATCATCTTCGGAGGAGCGTTGCTGGGTTTCTCATTAGCCCGACTGCACTACATCTCCTTCGATGGCGTCTTCTGCAGATCCGGAAACCCGAAAGCGCCCCCCGGGGAGTGCTACTGGTACCGGAAAAGCCTCTACAAAGCAGGTATCGTGATGCACCTCGCCTGCATCCTACCAGCCTGTTTCCTCGCCGTCTTTCAATTTGTGCCCTCGATTCGACATCACTTCATGATCTTTCACCGCCTGAGCGGAACCCTCATTATCCTCTTAGTTTTGGCTGCTAATGCCGGAGCCATCATCATCGCAAGCCGTGTCTTCGGAGGTTCGGTGCCAACGCAAGGAGTAACTGGTACCGCCGTCTTGCTTTCTACATTTGGCATTCTGAATGCATACTACAACATCAAACGCTTGCAGCTAGACCAACACCGCGCCTGGATGATGCGGACGTTCGCCTGGATGGCACATGTCATCACCATGCGTTTCATCCAAATGGCCGCGGTCGAGATCATCAGCATGTATCCTCACGAACTCTACGAGACGCGCGCATGCGTCGAGATGGTCGATGTTGCCGGCGCAGAGCTCCTCTACTCCCTTCATCCCGAATGCGGGCCTGGCTATCCGAACAGTACTACTCCGGGCTACTTTACCGCTCGTGCTGACTGGCATTCGACTGATCCATACGAAAAGACCGCTGCGGGAGGTGCGGCCTTCGCTCTCAGCGCATGGCTTGCGTTTATTATCCACGCGGTCGGTGTTGAGCTGTATCTGGCAGCAACAACGCGCGAGGCGCAGAGGCTTCGCCAAGTGTCATATGAGAGACAGCTTGCGCGCGGCTTCAAGAATCCCGGCAGTGCGGGCTTTTTCCTCGCGAAATTTGGAGATTCGGAACCCTTTATCCCTGAATTCGAGAGCCGAGAAGGTCGAATGGGCTCGCAAGGTCGTGATGACGAGGATGCTTCGGAGCTAGGGAAGCGAAATAAAGTAGAGTCTACTGGTTCCTCTGCGTGAAGCCGGAAAGGTCAAGGTCAAACACAGGCACGGAAAAAAGTCATCCGAGCCTATTTACCAAGGCACTGGAAGCTCGTAAACCTGCTTAGGGGAAGGGGCTTGGAATGCAATGACATAGGGAATCTCTTTACCATCAGAGCTTGCTCCAAATGTCCGCACTCCCACTACACCGGACCGTATTAATTCGCATGAGTCCTACTGGTAAGAAAAGGGGGGGAGATCGGGTCTGGGAATACGCAGCGTTATCATTGCGCAGTGACTAAACAAGGTAGTTGCCATAACGGCAAAGCGAGTGTACGAAAATTAAAGATCTAAAGGAGTTGTATATGGTGGTCGATAGAGAGAGTAAACCCGTCCTGGCAGCCACACTAGACGAAAGCTAAGACAGCGGAAAGACACAGAAATGACATTTCTTAGTCTTGGAATTGTAATAGTAGCTTTTCGTCAGGCTACTGTGGACAGAAGAATACACCCAGCTCTATCAGCAGCTCGATTCTATTACATTACTAAAAGTCAAATAACAGGAACGCAAAGACCAATATACCCGACTTCATGTTGCCCCTTGTGCCTCTCGTCCCCTAGAAACTTGCTGCCCTCCTCTGCTACTGACGATTTGTTCTCAAGTCAGGACTTGATCAACTTGCCAAAAGACGCCGTGAATACTATATGGATGCCACGTCACAGTGGCATTCGTGATGCTTTCAGAAATCTTGCTCACGCAGCGTCGTTGCAATTTTCAGGATCAAATTTGGTCACGGTGACATCAAATTTGCTGATGAAATTCGTTGATGTGCTGTTGGCCAAGCCTCGAAGCTTCCCTGGAATGTTGGCAACGACAGCTGTGATCAGATCCTTGGTCGCGGTATTGATCTTGCTGATTTGATCATGCGTCTTGTCACACTGCTTGGTAGCCTGGATAGCGTCGCGGGTGGCCTCGAAGGTGTTCAGAAGCGACTTTGCATTGGATTTGAGTTTGTTCGCTGGCTCAAACAACTGTTTAAGTTGGTAAAATTTGAGCCAAGTCACCGGGTCCGATTTGCCGATCATGGCGGTGCACGAGTCGATAGTCGACGTAAGATTTTCGGCAGCCGACATCAAGGGAGAAAGGTCATCTTTGAAAGCTGAGACAGTTGCATTAAGAGCGTTGATGCCGTGGCTGACTTCAACTAAGCTCTCTTTCATAGTCTTGGCGTCGCGCTTAGCGATAGCATGAGAGCAGGCGCCAGTGGCAAGGCAAAGAAGAGCGAGCTTCGGGAAGAACTTCATTTTGGGTTTGAGAAAGATGTTTGACTGAGAAATGTTGGTTCGGCGTGCTGTTGAAGGCGATCTGGCGGAGGTTGCTCACTACGAACGGTGTAGATCCCTGCTCTTTATAGGCAAGGCCACAGGCTGCGATAACTGAACCGGGCTCTGTAAGGCACGGGCGGCCCGAAGCTATCATTATAATTGTCACGACCTACGATATTGCCAAGCAGGTGTTTTGTTGCATTATTCTCCAGGATTAGGTGGGCGGCCCGTTTTTGACGTACACTCATCGCATGAGCTTCACGACTGTGAACGGAACAAAGCACAAATTGCGGGGCTTGTAGTGGGACCGAATCTTATAGCTTTGACTTCGGACAGAGCGGTCAGCTGAGAAATAACCAGTGTCTGTCAAGGGCGGGGAAAACGGCTATTAACATATGCTGTCCAATCCGTAGCCGTCCACGGGCCGCAACTTCTGGGTTTGCGCTCGTCCCGTTCTCGGTCGCCTGCGCCGCGACAGCTACAGCCCCCCCCCCACATTATGCTGGCGTTAATCCCCCGTATGAGGTCTTGAGTTCGCTTCCACAGCCGACCGAATTACCCGAACACTGGGAATTTGGCAGGCAGCGCACGAGGTATGAGATGCGGACTAGTGGCGCTCTCCGTTATAAGACCGACCTTACTAATTTGGCTGACAACACGCGCGAAGGGCACGAACTTGAAGTTAGTTAAGATGTGGCGATGCAGCCGCCGTGGCAGTATGACGGCTATTTGGTCTGATCTAAAATTGGACACCAGCAGAAGAAGGATCCTTACCTCTTAGCACAGCCATGTTTCGGGAGATCCGGCTTGGCAGCGTCGCGCTTGGTGGGGCAAGCATTTGGTCACTTCCAAGGGGAAGAAGCAGGGACCGCAAACTCGCTGCCATTGGCGATAACATTGCCCTGCACGCAATGCATCCTCACGCTCGAGATGCACAAGAATATAGAACTTTTACCCTACAGCATCCGGGTTGCAATGCTGAGAGGCAAGGATTTCCCCTGACATTTTTTGTGACGGTGCTTGAGTCTTAGGCCAGAAGTAGAATGACAGCTGGACCTTGCGGTCCTGGTACTTATCACCACGCTTTGGCAAGCATTGTATCCCTTCGCCTGCTTTAGAGGCTTGTTACGCGGATATATCCCTCCCCACTAATAAGGCACTGTAGCAAGCTACAATCCGTGGCAATTGGTTTTCATCACGAGAAGGTACCGCTCACGTCAAAAACTGGTGAGGGGTACACAGACGAGGACGAATACTAAGTGCTCCCACTGTAATAGCTCCGAACTTAATTTTGCGTACTTCCAGGGCACGATCGGACCCTTGTGCAATTTAGCGATTCGTGCTCGCGACATGACATACGAGACGGCAGGTAATTACATCTTCCACAAGTTCCATGATACAACGGTCCAAGCGTTCTCAAGTTATCATCACTTAGAACCGCAGTATCGGCTCGTACACGTATCATTACGATAGCCCGCTTGAGAATGATACCTCCACCGTGATTTCGATGTTCTCTACAAGGGCCCCGCTCTTCAGAGCGCATTTCAAATCTATCTATATCGTATTGAATTGCAATCGCGTTGTACTACATGTAGGCAGGGTTCGAGTCCCCACATCCTCGCGGCTACGGGCGACCTAGTTTTGGCCCTACCGGCCGCCCGGATGTGTAGATCTTAGGAACTCAAATCCTACATACTCAGCTTCGTATCATCGTAGTCACATGGTGCCTGATTATCGCAAGGTCTTGCTTACTAACAGTCTCGATATAATCGTAGACTTATCTTGACTCTGTCGTCAACTTTCTCTAAGCTTAGTGTAAGCGGAAATAGGGTACAAGGGCGTCCTTTGAGTCGTCAATCACGGGGCACTGTAGCCAGCGAGCTCATCACTGCGACGACTTTCTCTTAAACTTTGCGAGGCCTTTATAATGACTGCTCAGGTCAGGGAAACCCGGAGAGGTGTCTTCGCAAAGTATGCCGCCCTAGCTTGCCCCCTGCAGCTATCATAGCCATAGCATCGGCTTCATAGCCCATGGTGGGACATTTTTGCCCTCTGGTAAATGCAATTACGGACATGGATCTTTTGGCTTTAACTGTGATTTGACAACGTATCGCACTAATGACGGAATGAGGAATTGTGCCCTACTAATCCTGAGAACAACAGGCCACCCCGACGACCTGAAGCATCCCCCAATTTACTTCTGAAAAGTCCACATCTCTACGGCGTCCTTCCAGGTCACGAAGTAGGGATTTTGAAATGAAGCAACGCCTTTTTCTCCCAACTCGTGGATCCAAGGATGGCCGGCGCGGGTCGAGGCGACATGTTCTGAGGCGACGTTGTGGCCGTACCACCACCATTTGGCGTGATCTTCTGGATTTGAGCTCATGGGTCGAAGACCGTACCTCTCGATAACGCCGACGGAGAAGAGGCCCCGGCAGTCGTCGCACCAAAAGCTTTCCGAGAGGTGAGCGGCAAGCGCTCGTGAGGCAGCAATGCGCTTGGGACTAAGAGGAGCTTCTTGATTGTGCATTACAAAGTGGACAAATGACCACACTTGGTTAGGTTGCGAAGACAGTGTACCCGCTTCGGCGAGAGCTTTGCTGATGGTCGAGCCGGGAACGTTGGCTTGGGCGACGCAGTCCGAGCAAAGGAGCGGACGAGGGAACGGCCAGCCATTTTCTTCCCGAGCATAACCCAAACCAAACTCACGTTCGAAAGGGCCAAACTCGAGCGCGTTGCCGATGCAGCTCTCTTCTTCCTTTCGAAAAGTGACGCACCTGTAAAAATAATAATAACCCTAATGGGTCCGAGGTTAATGCCATAGTCGCCGACGGTGCTGGCAACGCATTCAGCATTGTAGCAGGCAACCCCGTGTCAGAGGAGTTCCCGACGAATTCGGCGGCCTTGAAGCAGTATTCCCATTGAGGGGTCGATCCATCACGAGCCATGGCCCATGGGCCCCATTTCTCGTGGATGTCGATCATGCACCACTCATCGGATGCGCAGATATCGGGCTGTTCGTAGCAGTCGATTCGAGCCGGGACTGGACAAAATACGTCCTCGCAAGTCAATTTGACAAGGTCTCCGGGTGCAGCCGTGCGGATAACAGTGACATTGCCGGACGTGTCGGCATAGGTGAGATCTCGGCTTGCAATGCTGCAGCCGCCCCGAGTAAACCACATGGGCTGACTCTCATCCGGAACTCCGCAGTTGATGATATCATTGCTGCCGCTGCCCCTTGCATGGACAGTCGAGTCCATCGAGTGACCATGCGACACGCGCTAGTTCCGTAGCATCGCCCACCGGTCCTGAACAGCGACAGGCCAGGAAGCGCGATAGTCAGATGGAGACGCACGAACGTTGCTGAATAATGTCGCTATGAAGAGAGCGAGAAGGGCATGTCGTTTGCGATGCCTAGTCTCAGTAGGCGACAAAAGTGACGAGACTCCAATACTGAAAGCTATCAGCGTCAGGATCAGGACTTCTCCCTGCTCGGGGGCTTCAGAAGAATTTCTTCAAGGGGTAGGCCAGAGCCTTGCCCCTCGAATAACGCGCGTTGATACCTTTCTGGGAGAGCGGACATATTTGCCACGGGTTGACAATCGCAAGCCAAAGTGCCAGATCACGTACACCTGTAATGTTGGCAGATGCAATTCGCGCCAAAGGCTATTCGCAAAGTTCTTCCCACAAGCAAGGCAGCCCGTTGATATAACGTGCGTAACTGTCAGGGTTGCCAATCACTTTACGAAATCCACGCGCGGCTCCATTCCCTCGATACACGATCCATTCCACGAGCCCGGTCAGCCATGTGTTTGAGTCGCGAGATTCTGCATGACACGGGATGACGGCAAGACGGGTAAGCTTAAGACATATAAATTTTCCACCCAGTCCAGGGCCTTCACACATCCTTAGAAGGTAGGCAGGAGTAGAGGGAGAGACCCACACTCCAATAAGGTCAGGGCCGTTACTACAAGAGATTTCGTAAAGATAAATACCCCAGACTCAGCTTATCTGCTACAATTCTTCTGCCTCTAATCGGGCACGCTTTTAGAGGAATCATCCATATAATCATGGGTCGGACGACAGGGCCATTTATGACGCGGCCCAGAACAGATCTGACATCGAGCATGAGGTAAGGGAGCAGCCGTGTAATAGGAAACCGGACACTACGGCCGTGGCCGGACTTCAAGGCGCCGATGGAAATCGTTCTCCAGGATGATGGGGTTGGGATCTAGCTAGACTCATTGGTGATGCATTTTAGACGTCGCGGCGCGATACGTCCGGAGGACAAATGAAGGCGACCGTCGGCCGGAAGTATCAGCATGAGTGCATAATCCAGCAGCCAACTAGCCTGCCCTCGTCATATCCCCGCAATATGGAATGTGAGTCAGAAAGTCTTTGCAGCTCCTTAACAAAACAAGTTTTAATATTTGATAAGTTAGAACCAACTTCAACGATTAGTAAAACTCGGTGGGCATGGTTGCTTCAATGGCGCCTCTTGTTTTCGTACCATCCTGTATCTCCAGGCATAGATTGCCGAGAGTGCACTACATGTATTGATCCAGCCCGACTGCCTTCGGGGGCAGACCACGAATTTACTTGCGGAGCATCGATAGCGAGTTGTCTCTCTTATCATAGCTCCCGGCCCTTTTCTAGAAAGCCCGCAGTTCCTAGAAAACAGGGTTACGAATGATGCTGCTGTATTCGGCACAGAACAGAAATGCGCCAAGGCAACGTACTGCTAGGGCCCAACCGCAAGGCTCACTTGAGGCCCCACGCGCTACTGGGACAGCCCACTAGCTGAACTGCACAGCCACGTTTAGATCTGCCCTGCGGTATTCAGGTCTGCTGCCTATTAGAGAGGCCGCCAGCCAGTGCTTATTGTGCCTGAAGCCTCTACTCTTGTTTTTCTTATTTTGAAGTACTCACGCCGAATACACGCACATTTATACCTTGTTTATCTAAATAAACTTTCTAGACCACGATTGCACCGCTGAGAAGCACATTGGGCAGAGCTAATTGGCATAATCTCAAAATTCACAATGGCACAGCTTCCCCCCGTTCAGCGTCCGATCGGCATCTTCAACAACTTCATCGCCCAAGGTGGTGAGACGCTCATCCTCAAGGAGAAGCTGATGTCACTGTCTGGCGATAGCTTTGACATCAAACTTGCGAACGGCCAGCCCGTCTTCAAGGTTCAGGGCCGGCACATGACGATCTCAGGCCGCAAGTCTGTCTACGACATGAGCGGCACACATCTTTTCGACATCATCAAGGAGCACCTACATATTCACACCACGTACGTCGCAGAGAGCCCTGAAGGCAAGAAGCTTCTCGAGATCGAAAGCGCCATTAAGCGTACGTCTCCATTTCCGCTCTCAACATGACGTCTTAGCAACGAGAGCTAACCATCGTGCTTGGAATACAGTGGTTGGCAGCAAGGCGTCAGCAGAATTCCAATCGGCAACCGGCCAAGCTGAGAAGCTGACGATGACCGGAAATTGGATGGACACCTCAGCAGATATCGTGTGCAGAAGCACGGGGGCAGTCGTCGCGCGCATCGACCGTAAGCTACTGTCAGCACGCGAAATCTTCGGGGGCCAGACTTACGCACTGGTCATCGCGCCTGGCGTTGACATGGCACTGATGGTCGCGTTCTGCATCGCGCTAGATGAGAAGAATAATGATTAGGGGCCGCTGTAGCTATAGAAGGCTATATGTAGTGATACCACCGTTGTGACTAGCTGACGTATGAGCAACTTTCCCGTTTGTCCCTTTGACACGGCTCATCTGCAAGCATTGGCCTGGCTTTGAAGCATGTGAAATGGGCGCAATCAGCTGCGGCCATGGCGCCGAGAAGGAAGCCTCTTAGCTTGAGAGGCTTCCCAAAGGACAGTATACGGGCACGCGTTTACTGAACTTTGGCCGCACGCGGACAGCTTGCCGCCCAGGGGTTCTACAGGGCTTAGGCAATGGACGACCACAGATATCCTACAATGTCCCGCTTTTCTACGCGTCATTGTGCATGCCTTAGGGTCCTTGACGAGAAAGGCCTGCATTGTGTTGAGATTAGCCATGTTGGTTGATCATCAGTATAGAGTCTTTCATACAAAGTGAAATCTTTCTATATCTATCTAGTTTCTAAAGTACACAAGTCAGAGGAACGGACAACGAGGCTAGGCCAAAAGCTTCTGGACCTCGTCCGTAATGTCATACAGCGGAAAGTCAGTCCGGTTGCCGGCATTCGTACCAGGAACCTTGTTGGCAGCGTCTAGGAAGAATTCCGTTACGGAGTAAATGCGCTCCGCTATTTGCACACTCGCAACTGTGAAACCACCTTCGGCAACGAGCGGATTCGCAATGGTTCCAAGCTTTTCCGCGGACTCCCACTTTGCGTCTTTCGAGCGAAGAACGACCGTTCCAGCGCTGTTGTCGGAAACGAGAATAACGGTGCCCTTGTGCAGAGTGGGCATATAGACGCCGTCGAGGGTCTGGCCGATTGTCTCATTTCTGGCGATCAAGGGGATTCGCACCGGCACACCCTTTTCAGCCTGCGAGCCGAAGCTGTAAAGCTGTCCGTCTCGACCATCGGCCGCAATCAATTTGTTCTCTCGCATGACCAGTCCTGTGTAACCTTGCGCAGTGTTGTTAGGCGAGGGTCTCAGGTACCACGGAATTACGTCCTTGCCATCGGGGCTGACGCGGATGATGCTGCTAGGAAATGTTCCGAGGACAAACGAGTTTCCGGCTTTGTCATGTTCAACGTCTTGATAACCTCCATATGCACCGTTTGCGACGGCGGTCAGGTTCGATTTGAATATAGTTTGCTTCTTCTCCAGATCGTACTTGACAAGGAAGTTGTCGCCGGAAATGTTTCGCCCTTCAGTATCGAAGGCAACGCCGGCGTTGATCATGATAGATAGTCGATCGGGACCGTCCATCTGGACACCACTGGCGTGCAGATCAGAATTTCCGCTAAGCTCTGGGATACTGATGGTATCGACGACTTCATTCTTCGATGCGTCATACACGGCCACTGTAGCATTGTAGAGAACACTGCGATAGTTAGCAAAATGTGTTTCCACGATAGTCATAGCTTGAATGTACCTCAAGTATGTGACGCATCTCTTTGGGTCGTATTCGGCATTTTCGGGGTACAATTGGAATGCTGTAACGGTCAAGTTGCCGGATGGCGACTTGCAAGAGGCTCGACCTTGACCTGCCGGGCAGCTGCTTACGGCGGATGCCGAAAGGAGGGTGAGCATCAGAATAGAGAGCATATTGGGCAAAAATGTTGTTACTTGAGTTTTCTAAAAGCAATCTTGATGATAGTATCTGGCTTTGTTGAGCTTGGTCTCGAGATGATTTTTGCTCACTGAGAGAAAGAAGGCAGGCTATATATTATACAGTCTCTTTGTGGTATCCGCTGTCTCATGCCATGGGGATTGTCGAACAGGTTGGTCGCGAATTACCAATGTGGGAGCCGACGTATCCGCTGCATGATGCAGCTTCGCATGACAGACTTTCTTTAGTTCGTCGGTACTCGTAATTGGCATGACTAGCAGTGCAAAATAAGGTTTAAACAGGGCAACAATCCAGGGGCCTAGCGGATTGCCGATCGTCGCATCCCGCATTTGCCCAGGTATACGAGTAAGTTGATCTCAATCTGAGGACGGCTGTGGGGGGATATGCCTCTGTCTAGCGATCCGTTGCTTGGTGTCTTATGTACAAGAGAATCTCCATGGGAGACGCGCACGACGCCAAGTCTTTCGGGAGACGTTTGACGTGTCGTTTTGGCTCAAGGGCCGACTTGGCGTAGGGGTATTTGTGAACCCTTAGTACTAGACGTTTTCTCCTCGGCGGAGAGTGATCCCAATAACATAAGATTCACAAGAAACCGGTCCATTCCTGCTGCGGCTTCAATACTGACGGTTTTCAAAAGAGGTATACTCCAGTCGAATCTCTTGGAAAAGGACCATCCACAGCCATTAGAACGAGCGCTCATTGTACTTGCGGTGTCCAGGCTTCTGGGCCCTTGTCTTGGCAGTTCTGAAGCTCGCACAAGCTATCTATAAGAAGTATTCGCGCGACGCGTCGTCGTCACCTCCGAGTCTGCAACTCACAGTCGATCCTTACAGAATCGCGAGCGAGGCTTGAACGTCAGAGGAAATTTCAATATAGCATGAGCTTAGTTGGCTGTCTCAATTTCGCGTCGACGCTGCAACCATCAGAAGTGCCCGAACGTCTGTGAGCTGATGCCTTGAAAGCTCGATCTATGATGGTGTTGGTGAGTGGTGTTGGGTGGCAATAACCATGATAGCCTCTGTCATGCCCTTTGGTGGAGATCTGGTGAGTGAGCCGTACCTGCCACGCATTACGACCGCAACTCTATGATTAGTATCGAAGAGAAGCTCGATGTAGCCCGCTCCAGCAAGCGGTATTCCTGCCATAGATATTGAGATTTGTAAACCCGCATTTGGACAAAGCCCAGAGGAACGGGATCCTCTGCACATGTTCCTTCATCACTTTGACGATCACGGAGCTGTTTTAGTGTGGCACGCATGTCGACTGGCGCATTACATGGTAAAATTGGAAAGTGGTGCACTGAAAGCAAAGTCGCTGAGGTCCGTGTAGGTAAACTCGTCGGGTATACTAGCGTGTTCCAGGTCAAACACAGGGGCGGTTCCGTTCGGTATCTCCGCCAATGACTCGCTGAGGTCTTCGCTAGCGAGTCCTTGCCCCTCCACCGTTCGGGACACGGTTGGCTCCGTGAGAGCTTCTGTACCGTAAGCAGCTGCGAATTTTACAAGTCGTTTCGCTAGACCTTCGGTAACCCGAGACAGGGGGTGTTGCGGAGCCATGGGCATGTCTTTGAGCGATGAGACCACGGAATTGACGCAATTGTAGTCGGCCTCTACGTTGATGTTCAGTTGCTCTCGATGCTGTGAACATAGCTCGAGAAGGAAGTGGCCAGCAAATGAGATCATGATGTGGATGTATGCCGGGACTTTGGCCAAGTTACAACGCAGGCCAGCGTTGCGAATTATGAGGTCGAAGATCGCGACGGAAGCTTGGTGTGCCATTGTTGCGGCGGGAATAAAGTATGGTGGGATCGGGCTGTCTCGCAGTCCACGAAAGGCGTGGTGGCCAAGGTATAGCTTCCCAAAATGGTAATGCAGCGGAAAGGCAAAGAAGGGAAACTCGCCCAAAGCCGGCTCCGGGCCTGATTCATCATCAGCTTAAGCTTCAGTCGAATGTGCTTGCCGATGCATAATCTCGAGTGGACACATGGCAACTTACGAAATTGCGGATGAAACTTGGCGATCCAACCATCAAGTTCGTCAGAGAAGCGCACGATCTGCAATGAAAGATGTTGGGGGACCGGTGTAGGGTACTCGGAGCCAAACGTATCCTTGATCCGGATCATCAAGAGGAGGAGAGTAACTTGTGCCACAACGCGAAGGTCTTGGACTGTTGAGTCCTCGCATGCTAGAAATTCTAGGCGCCGATTCAAGATGTCCTTGTCCTGCCGCACCAGGCTGTCCCTGTTGTAGAGAAGAGAGAGGTGCTGATCACACATGAACAGCGTATACCACAACCGTACTCGATCCCGGGCCTCCATACGCCCGATGCTGCCTCCGTGCGCAGGAGCTGGCGGTTCATCGACTGGCGCACTGCACGCCTTGGATATGTGGCGATGGATCCGGGCATCGCCCGCTCGTCGCACTGCATCGCACAGGAGAATACGCGAAGTATCCGGTAGCCAGAAAGTGCCTATGCACAAGGCCCTCAGTTCTTCGAAGTCGCGTTTTTCGAACAGCGTCGCGGAAACGGTATGCCTGAGTTCTCGATAGCACACCTCATATAGATGGCTATTTGGGACGTCATGAAGCGCGACGACCGTGCAGACGACCGCAAGGAGGGTCGGCGAGGCGTCTCGCATGGCATTGGCGGTACGATGCCCGCCGGCTAGGTTGTACAAAATTGGGTCAAGGAAAGAGAGGTAGTATTGGACAAGGGACTCGGCATCTTCGAAAGAGATCAAGCCCCTACTTACGATGTCGGGCCGCTTGCTTGCTCGTAGTCTGTTGGAGCCGACACCCTGCGGAGGTCTCAATGGCGAGGCGTTTGATTTGGCCGGCACGAGATATGAGTCCATGGGAGCCTGCACAGTCATGGGCGAGTTTTGCGCAGAAAGCTCACAGACCCCATCGTCTCCATTCCCGAAATCATCTTCGGCTTCAGGACCCTGCTGAATGGTCACGATGTCCCCGTTGGGCAGTGGCGTCTCGAGAGGCGGCGGCTTGTCAATGCTCAAGTGCAGGCACGCGCGCTCCAGGCTTGCATGCATGTGTCCAAGGTCTCTTCGCAGAGCAGCAAGCTGCCTTGGGGGAGGTCAGTACAGATCACACCGTGCAGGGACACCGGCGACTAACCTCTGGTCCAGAATCGAGTTCCGCAGGCCAGTGTTGATGATGCATTCGATTCCCTTGCGCTTGCAGCGTTCGCACGGAGGCCGGGAGCTCAGGAGCTCGCATTTGATCTGCGTAATGACCACCACTATCAGCAGGGTTGCGCGACTGCACATATGAATAGAGCGACACAGCCATCAACACACTTTTTGCTTGCGGCAGGCGGCGCAAGACGTTGTTCTTCGGCGGATTCCCAGTTGCATCTGGGAGCTTGTCGCCGGTGACCGCGCCAACTTGCGCCGCGCGGCATCGAGTGGCTCGTCCTCATCATCCTGGTTGGTTGACACCGAGTCAATCGTCCTCTTTGCCATTCGTATCGCGGCCGATGCAGTCCCACGGCTTCCTGCTGGACGTAGCTTGAGGCCGATAGGCGCGTGAATGACGTTTGATTGACGGGCCGCTGGAGGATGGACGGCTGTTCTCGCTACCTTTGCTTGTCCTTCTACTCATTCAAAGGCAACAAGGTAGTTGGATCGATTAGTGGTAGTGTTACCTTGCATCTTGAAGTCAATAGCAGCTTAAGATGGGTTACCCACTGATGGTCAACAGATAACATCCATGATAATTACTTCGTACGCCCATGAACAGGCATTTAGCAACCAGCGCCCCGCAGCCAATTCCACTTCTTCCAAGCGACCTCCGCAAACTAGCGCAGGATATGAGGGAACGGCCCACATGACCCAGGGACCCAGTCTTTCCCCAGCGATTGCCGCAGCACAACGGCGCTGATCTGGTGATGTGGCTGAACTAACGTGGCGACAAACATCGCGGCCATTTGCTTAATGGCCGGATGCCTAGTGGTCGTCAAATCGGAGGCCAATCATGGATATATGCGTAGCTATCATTGAGCATGGACTAAGTATTCTGATAAGGTCTAGGGTCACATGAAGATGGATGCCGTGCTACATGTAGGCAGGCAAAACTTGAGGTAACAGGTAAGAGAGACACGAATTGTTCGAAGCTCATGTAGCCCGTTTTTGCAATAGAAATTAGCTCATGATTCCGAACACAAGGTTTGAATCTATCCCTTTCAACGTGAGAGATCCTTGGCCAATCGTTTTCTAGCTCTCCTTTCTATTTATCGCTGTCTCTCGGGATGCCCTTCATCACTATGCATGGGCACCCTTGGCAATCACATCAGATACGAGTATGGGCAGTACGTATTTGTTTCAACCGTTGCCCTACCGAGCGGGCCTTGTTGATGTGAGGTTTGGCCTGGCCGTTGCGGCTTTCGACCCGGGCGGGGTGCACTCCGCGGGCCTGGCCCAAGTCCAAATGCGGGGTGCCGTCCCCCCTACATCTTACCCCCGTCGCTATAAGAGTCAAAGGGTGCGATTACGAATCTGTCCAAGTATCCTAGCACATTGAGCTATCGCAAACTTGCAAGACTCGCTTCATTCCGGCCAAATGACGATGAAGATTCTTATCACTGGGGCGGGAGGCTTTGTTGGACAAATCCTGGGTCAAGACCTGCTCAACGACGGTCACAAAGTCATTCTGACCGACATTTTCGAACCACGAATCCCTCCCAAAGTCAAGTCAAATAACCACCAAAACGCTACATGCATCAAAGCCGATCTTTACGATGAGCCAGAATCCGTTCTATGCAAGGATCTGGATGCAATCTATGTCCTCCACGGAATAATGTCTGCCGGTAGCGAGGACAACTTTGACCTAGGCTACCGAGTCAATCTTCACAGCACACTGCGCCTCCTCGAGGCAACTCGCAGCGTCTGTCGCGGAGTGAGAATCATTTACGCGTCATCCTGTGCCGCTTATGGTCTTCCCTTGCCGTCAAAGCCGTCTGAGGAAACGGTCTGCACTCCGCAGAGCAGCTATGGGACACAAAAGGTCATGGTTGAGGAGTTGCTGAATGACTACCATCGGCGTGGCCATATTGTCGCTTTTACACTACGGCTTCCGAGTATCACGGTGAGACCAGGCAAGCCGACACAGGCAGCGAGCAGTTGGATGAGCGGCATAATTCGCGAGCCCCTGCAAGGAAAGCAAAGCATGCTGCCATGCGCAGATGATTTCAAGTGTTGGCTTTGTTCGCCCAAAACGTTGGTCAAGAACATGAAAATTGCCCTCGCCTTGCCAGAAGATTGTATGCCACGACACATTCGCCAGGTTCTACTCCCTGGCATCACGGAAACAGTGGGACATATGCTAGAGGCGCTCGGGGAAGTCGGTGGCGAAGAAGCATTGAAGCTCGTCAAGAGGGAGGAAGCTTCTCCCGAGATCAAGGCGATGTTACACACTTGGCCCTCGGAATTTGACACATCCAAGGCTCTAGCTATTGGGTTCGCGCCAGATCAACCATTCCGCAACACTGTTGAGGACTTTGCCAACGACTTGAAGGAGGAGTCGAGGAGCAAGATAACCGCATAGGGCATGAGAATGATTGATTCAATCATGGGTAGGCAGACTATATTATCACAGGGCGAGTCATGGCGAAACAAGAAGCAAGGAATGAAGGATATGTATTGAGAAAGAAGTTGCATCCCTTTGTCCGGCTAGATCCTCTAGGCCACCAACGCTACAGATGCAGGACCCAACGACGCGCCGTCGAAGTTCTCTTCGTAGGACGTCGCTTCGCCGCCATCAATTGCCCTTACCTACCCGGTCGTAGCCAACTTCATCCGTTCAAGAACGATCCAGCGCTATAGTCAATGCATCGGAAGTTGGATTTAGCGGTGTACGCTCGCCAGGGTAGTATCTGAAAGCTCGCTATAGAATTGAATCACAGCGTCGTTTTCGCCCCCGAGAGTCAGAGATAGGCTGGTCTAACACCGCGGGGACTTGTTGGCTTCTCTTCGATAAGCGATCCAGTATTTGATTCATGCTAGGCTAACAATGTCCTTATGGGTGATGAGACTCCCCCTGGTCTTACCGATTAGGCCGCTTCAGAGGCTTGGGCTGCCAAAGTAGACTGGAAGAGCAACGCTCCTGTCAAGATGGTAGGGTCATTTCCATACCCTACTGTTCGCGGCGCTCAAAGCGCATCTATGTATCCGTAGGGTGACTCGCAACGTCCCATTGGGTGGGGATCGAGGTGCTGCGGCCAATTTGTGGTTCTTTCAAGCCTGCGCAAACATGCTCTTTCAGGTATGGCACAAACGCCTCTTGGCAGAAGCAATGAGGGCAAAAGAGAACTTTCTACGGGGCGTTTCTCACCAACTCCGGACCCCTCTGCACGGCATTCTCGGTTCTGTGGAGCTGCTGGCGGAGGAGCTCATGTCACGTTCAATGCCCGAGGTCAGCCTCACGACCAAGCCCGGTGAATCTACCATCTACCTCGATACAATCAGATCGGCAGGGCGAGATCTTATCTCGATTGTCAACAGCATGATTACTTTGAACCGATGGGCTGACTTCGCCTTGATGGACCTACACTACGCGGTTCATACTATACAGGAGCTCGAGACGGAGTTAAAAAGTGAAGTTCGAAAGACAATCTCAGGGGACGCACGCTATAAAGCCTCCGTTATTTTCGGCCACGACCTCTCGCCAGATCATGACAGCTTTCGAGTGGATCTGAGCTTGCTTCGGGACAGCTTGCTTCCAATCATGAATGCCATTGAAAACACTTTCGAAGGCACTGTAGCGGTGATCATATCAACCAATGAAGAGCTCATCGTCGACGTTGAGGATACTGGTCGCGGCATCCCTCCCGATCACCCACATCGTATATTCGAGCCCTACGAAAAGGTTGGAATGTACTCGGCGGATGCTGGACTGGGTTCAATCCTCGCCTCCAAGTTTGCAACCCTGCTCCACGGATCCGTCATCTTGGTGTCAACAGAGGTCAGCCGCGGCTCACATTCCAGAGCGACTTTCCAGGAAGTGGATTTTGCCCAACAGAATACACCACCCCAGCCACTGGCCCAGAGCCTCAAGAATTTGCCCTCAACATGGCATCCGGCTCGGATCGTTCATCGTTATGCGACTACCTCGGTGGTTTGCTTCCCACGGCTTCACGTCCTCAAGCAGCATAGATGGCGGCGAGTACTTTGCCATTTTCGAAGCTGTGCCTGGCTCCGCGACATGCCTCTCGCAGCTGTCACTTACTCCAGCAGATCATATTGCCATCTGTCTCGTCCCTTCCTCAGAAGAGGATAGGTGCTTGGAAAAGACTCCCATGAGCTTAGTCTACATTGGTGGACCCTTCCCGAGCTCGAAGATGAGCTCGACGCTTGAGGAAGCAGATAGACGTCTGATCAAGATCCGTGAGCACCAGCTCCAGCTGGACGAGTCCTCGTTTACGTCGTCAAAATTTGATCTAGGCCTTCTGACGCTTCGCAAGGGAGGATTGGCAACGATCTGTGCTGAAAACTCGACAAACTCCGGCTCGGGCGTGCTACCGGCGCATGAGTCTGGCCTGAAAGACGCGCCAGTGGTGCTGCAAATGTGCCCGCCCAGTGCTGAATACCACCGCACCGACCATGAACCTGTTGTCAAATATACCGGCGCGCTGACACCAGCGCCGCTTGCCGCAGACTTCACATATCCGGAGTGGTGGGCGGATGTAACGAATCGCAACGATAAGAAGATAGTGGCGGTTACACAAGGCACTATTGCACAAGACTACCACTCCCTACTTATCCCTACCATCCGTGCCCTCGCCGACCGCACCGACTTGCTCGTCATTGCCTTCCTCGGCGCTCGCGGTAATGAGCTGCCCGCTGAGTTCAGCGTGCCAGCCAACACACGCGTGGTGGACTACCTGCACCACGACGCGGTGCTGCCTCAGGTTGACGCTTGGGTAACCAATGCCGGATACGGCAGCTTTATGCACGGCATCGTAACGGCGTACCTATGGTGCTGGCCGGGGACTCGGAAGACAAGCCAGAGATTGCGAAGCGCGGCGCCCACGCTGGCGTCGCTATCAACCTGGGGACTGGCAAGCCGACGGATGACGCGGTGAGGCAGGCCGTGGACCGACTGCTGACCGACAAAAGCTTTAAGACGCGCGTGGTGAAAATTCAGAAAGAAAACGCGCAGATGGACGCCATGGACACTATTCAGGCGGAGCTGATCAAACACGCCAGTTAACAACAACACTATGAGAAGCGCCGTTGTGGGGTGAGCGAGGCAATGTACACGGCTTTACGCTCATGTTCGCGGTTACATTAGCTTGTAGCATAGAGTCTGGAGCTTTCTGGCTTCAATCGACGGGGGGTTAATCCTCCTCCCCACCAAGTTACAAGCATATGCTGTTCCAAGTGTTTCAATGCTCAACCAACCCCTGCCCTACTTGATGCCGTCGGCCCAGGTCACGTTCCCAGATCCCAGTTGACTCGATTGCGCTTCGCCAAGCTGTACTAAGCATGGTATCAACAAGTAAACGGGGAAGGAACCTGCCCGCCAGCGTAGGCGTCTATAATCCCGCGAATCGTAACATATACGCCTGCGACGCATATGAAAGCGCCAGAGAGAATCGTAATGATAGCGAGGGCGGCTTGGCCCCAATACTTGCGCCAGGCAAAGAAGCGGGGAGCCGCATGATAAGAGTCGTGTAGCCAAAACATACCAGCACTGCGCGCAGGGGACAATGCATTAGCAAAAAAACATCCAGACCTGTATAACAGGTCGGGGTCCAGATATTTCCTCTAGAGACTTACATTCCATACGTAAACCATGCGGCGAAGAGTGAGGCGGCAATTCCGATCAAATAATTAAAGATGGGTACTCCCACAGCAAGGAGGAAAGCCAAGCTGTTCGCGAAGAAAATGAGCGCAAACCAGACTCCCCATCCTAGGAGCGTGTGGCTGTGCAGATGCTTCGAATGGCGAAAAATTCTTACGAAAACAAGTTTGCTCGCAGTATGCGAATACAGAGATCCTGCAAGGAGAATATTAGGCAGCGCGATTCCGTAAGAGACTTTCTGCCAGTAAGGAAAAAGCGAGGAAAATGAAGGCGATGCGACGTTGCTTCCGATATAGCCATATGTGACACCAGCAAAGATGGCGTAGAAAATTGTGGCAAAGGATTGCAGGGTGTAAGCGGCTCGCATAGCGTGCCTCGGCTCTTTCATTTCGGAAATGAGGACGAAAAACCTGCAATCACTTGACAGTCAGTAACACAGGGGAGTGCATTTACGCGAGGGGATGAGAAACCGCACATGAAGTGGCCGGCAAATGAAAATACGGGATTGGTGATGGACACGAATGCTGTATAGAAGTCCGACGCTAATGCGACTTCGACGGTTCTATTCGGATCCGGAGATATACCTGCTGCGGCCATGCCCACAATTCCAGCAACAAAAATGCTGAGGATGCTTGCGATCGAAATCCAGCTGAGCCCATGAAATGTCCTTGGTAATGAGCACAGCAGCATTGGGATGGCGAAGATGCCAGTGTATAGCGTCAAGCAAAGTTTGTTATCGCTCAATGCGGCAAGCGATATCTGGCCCGCAAGCATTTGGCCGCCGGCGGCAAAGATGGCGAAGCAACATGTTCCAAAGGACATGACCTCGCGCCCAATGGGACCGAAGAGAATGAAGCCTGCGTCGCCCATGCTGTGCACTTCCGGATGGCGGAGTTTGAACTTGACCAGCAACCAAGAGCTATAAGTGGCGAAGACGCCAAGGAACACGATGATTACCAGTCCGGGCACCATACCCACCACTGCAAGAGAAGACGGAAGAGAAAGCATGCCATTGGACACAATCTCGGCGATCATGAGGACGGCGACGAGGGGCCAGGAGAGCTTTTTGTACTTTATGTCGTGATGGTCTTCCAGTCCGAAGACATCCCTGGCATCGCCATCGAATGGCTCGCAGTGTGTTTCATTGCGTGCAACCGCGTAGCGTGATTTGACGTCTGCCGTGGATAATGCCATCATGAGTCAGATTAGATAGCGGTGAATGTGCGGCGGGAAGCTTGGAAATGAAGGAAGAGCTGGGACAATTGTGGTCGTTATATCTTCAAAATCAACGTGGCCCGGTAATTGAGCCTAAGCGGGATCAGGCACTGGGAGTAGAAGGTGCCCGCGATTTCTCCCCTTTGCCAGGATATATACTCCACTCACACACAGTAGTACGTTGCTACCTCAACAAGGGTTGCGCGTCAGGAGACCTCCATTTCAGAAGCCAGCCCCTTTAGAGACATCCCCAAGGTGGTGTAAATGTAATCATGCAAGGCTGACGATAGGGGAGCCAATCTCTTCAGAGTAAGACAAAATTTCAAACTCGACTACTGCAAAGCCCACTTCCGCCCGGCTCGGCACGACCCGCGATTAGTTTATTCGGAGCGCGAACTCGACGAACATGAATCTCACGCATTGGTTCTCTTCGAGGTATGGACAAGACGCTTTTTGGAAGGAACCATCTAGCGTGAAATTTTATGCAGGCCATTCTATATATATATCGTGACCCCTGTGCTTAATTGATAGCAGAGCTTGGATGACGGGAGCTTTTCAAGGCTTGAGTATACTCTGCGAGTGACCTCACCGTACTTTCCTTGTCATCGCGCTGAGAGTTGCGATCTCTTCAACGGTAGCGCGCTTGTGAAATGCGACGCGACTAACTATGACTAAGTCAGATACAGCGTACACTAATACGGAAGGGGAGGCCAGATATTCGATGTCTCAGGGGTCAATGTAACATCCGGCCTCTTGGCGACCGAACGTCGCTGCTACCATCGGCGGATGTGCGCGACGACAACTCATTCCTCTGCTTCACGCTGAGGCTACGGAAGGGTCAAACTGGCGGCGATGGAGACGCGTCGAGACTGATATAGATACTGACGACGGGGTACAACACGCCAACCCTTTAAGTGCTTACTCGTCGTACAAAAGATGTGAGTCCATCTTTGTGCTCGAATACGACTACTGGTCCGGAAGCTAAAAGCACACGAAAGTGCCACCTTAGAACAGCAAAGAAATAGCCCGGCTCAAGGTTGGATCCAGGTAACCAAAGAGCATGGTACATAATATACCGGCGCTCATGCTTCCCGCATTTACGGACAGGAAGCTAGAGAGGAGACAGCATGTACGCGATGACAAAGATCGATCTTATAGTGCGGCATATGTGGCGGTCGACGAGGCAGGATGAGCTATGTCCCTTAAGTTTCGGGCAGCTGTACATAGCACTTCATAGACAGTTCATGGGAATAGTCGCTAAGCGGATTTGGCAAGCCGTATTTCTTCGATTGATTGATTGATTGATTGATTGATTGATTGATTCCTACTCGGTTCTAGCCGCTATTATCCGCAGCCACGCCCGGTCAGCGGGGCTTAGGCGGACGGCCGACGC
>JALHBZ010000104.1:0-11398 GCA_024340015.1 Tolypocladium ovalisporum
TTGGAAAATGATGCCTCTTAACAAGCTCGTCGATGAGCTTCTTCGCTGCCGATATGCGCTTCCTTGCAGCCTGGTTCTTTGCGTCGCTTCGGAGAATGGCATACTCCCCCAAGACTATCTTGTAATGAGGACCGAAAAAGCTCACCGGGATCAACCACTGGTCATGGGCAATTTTATCGCTCTCATTGGTTGTGTTGGCGTTTTGATCTATGTTTCCTGCTTCAATCTTCTCATTCAGGCTCTTCAGTTGACTGAGCAATGCCTTATTATCAGGGTCCTCTCCAAGCTTGTGGAGGAGGGATGTGGCCTCTTGGTATACCGCTGTCACGCGGGCAGGTGGTGTCGGGACTTTGTCTTCGTCCATTTTCCCCTCCCCGGCTTCCTCTGCGTCTGAGTCTGGGTCCGCGGTGGAGTTTCCATCTGCCTGGAGATCGTCCTCACCATCCCAGAGGTTCACTTCGTCGATGAATGCTTGATCTACACCCATCTTCCTCGCAGCTTTCTGCAGTTCTGCCATGCATGTTAATGAGGCGGGTCCACTGTAGATCTAGTTTCACTTACTCTTAAAGGCGTCCTTCGCCTGCGCACGTTTGCAATGCTGGAAGTGCACCATGCACCCCAAACGCCTCCAGGCAGCCAATCTATCTTCTTCCGATGAGTCTACGTCGACCGTCAAAATCTCAGCATATGAGTTCTTCGGGCACTGCATTATTCGTTCAATCTCTTCTTGCGGGTCTGCGGCCTTCTTGTCATGCACCTGATGAGCTCCGATCTGTGGTGTCTCTGCTGCCCTTCGGGCCTGCTCTGCTGCGATCCTGCCATACTCGACGCCGGGGGTAAGTTCTGGGGTAAGTAGCCGACCTGGCGGACGAGTGTCTTTGAGGGCGGCGTGCTGGGTAGCCTGGGAAGTTTCCGTGGTGTCGGCCATGGTAGGTATCAAAGGATGAGTGCTGGCCTCAAAACCGTAGAGCGCGACGTGTCCTAGTATAAATACTTGCAGTTAGGAGCGACCTTACAATACAAATTCGATTCAGGAGGTTGTTGAAAGCCATTATCGTAACGAAACCTGAAGCCAGTGATCAGGAAAGAGCCGACACTGGCTTGAAATGGCGTTGAGCCATGTCCGTGGGATCAAGTCGCCATCGCCCACGCAGCGTCTACAGTGTGAGCCAAATTTAGCATCGGAGCAGCTGTATTTTGACTTCAAGTTGTTTTTAACCTGCGCTATTATGGGCATGCCCCCGAGTGTTCAGACGAGGACTCCCATATGGCCAAAAGTGAATGAATGTCCACTGCTCCTTTAGAGGACTTGCAATTGCGGATAGGCCCCCAAACTCTTGACTTGACAGACCACCTTCAGACCCTCTCTCTTGCGATCGTGCGGAGTACTATACATGGTGCATTACGGCTACATAGGGACGCAAGTGGATTGTAGGATGACTTGACCATCGTCTTGGGTTGAGTTGCAGGGTAGGGCGGCAGCGATCAACAGACGCACGACCCTTGGGCCAGGCCATAAACGAGAGTTGCCCAAAGGTCAGAATCACCCACACCAAACAATTGTTCACATCAAGACGCCCAAATGCCATATTCATCGAATCCAGCGCTTTATTGGATGCGCAAGCCTGCAAGCTCACGTACTGTAAGGCACATGCCTGCGGCAGTGAGCTTGAATGTGTGCCACAGTACGAGCGAACCTCCACACGGAAACCCCGCACCACCCGTTCAGCTGCTCGAGAAGCCAACCACATTTTCGCGAATGCATCGCTTTCCACAGAGCCTCGTCCGGAACCCCAGATACCCTATCAAGCAAGTGTTTTACTCGTATATCGGCCGCGTTCAAATCATCGTCTTCAGGCCGGCACTTGACGTACAGCAGCCGCTCGACTTCTGTCTTCGTCGCCAAAGCCAGCACAATGCGTCATCTGGAGGTCCGTCCTGTCGACAAGAGTGTCCTCATAGACATCGGGGTATATCTGGAGACTACGGCTTTTCAAATGATCGAAGGTTCCGAGGTCTGCATAGACCAGCAAGTTCTCGGGCTAAAATGCATGCACCTCACCCATGCGTTAGGCACCCCGAGGGGAACGGTGGGTGGCTCGCTCCGAAATGAAGCACCTGCTGACAAGACGGTGTGTAGAGAGTAGGTGCGACAAGACTGCGCGGCTATATACACAAACCTCTCGCAATATCCTATCCCACCGACATAATATTTGTTCAGGGGTGGGGGACCACGAATGATCCTCCAGAGATCCAAGATAGCTCAGGAACGGTGGTGCAGCGATTAGTACGAGGAACGTCTGTCCGTGTCACCGAGTCTATAATGGTTGTTGTCCCGCCAGGCGTGACGATCGACCTCGTATACATTTCTGGGTTGTCGGCCGACATATAGGCCGGTCGTGTGGAACCCTGGGGCACGGCAAGACATTCGACGTTGAGCCTCGGCTGCTGGTTGTCCGAACTTCTTGCTTGGCGATGAAGGGATTGATCAAGACGTATTTCCGTGTCGTCAGATCGGGGCAGCTCAGTAGCAAGCGACACGATGACTTCAACGCTCTGGGACAGTGCAAGCCCGTGGATGTCTAACGATGGAGCCGCATATGGCGGCCTTGTCTCTGACATGCCAAAGCTCACACTGGCGACTTGTGCTCTCGTTTCTGGGATGTCAATCAGCCCTGTCTATCCGGTCTGCATGGAATTCGGGAAGACGTACGCTGCTGTTCCGCATAGGTTACTGCAGGACACAGGCTGAGTGAGCTCCATTCGGTTCCCGCGAAGTCAATCGAAGCATGATGCTGTTGCGGACCTATTCTTTCTGGCCTCTTCTCCATAGTACTCGGCTTCCGCTTGCGAGACTGCGTGGTACCGTGGTCGTCGACAGCCGGCGACTGCAAACCCGCATAAACTGGCCATTCTGCATCATGCCGATTCGATCCCTGCTTCTTCTTGGTCTTGGGGTTGCACAATGCTTTCTTCAAGCAGGAAACCTGGCGTGAGAATCTATCGATGACGGAAACCGGTGGATTCTCCTGAAGACGAAGCACATTAGAAAGTGCGTGTTCTGCGGCTTCTTCTCGAGTTAGAATGACGAGCCTCGAGGGGTAGAGATCCAGCATACCGACAAGGAATAAAGCAGCCCATAGAGGTTTCTCGTTTCTACCTTCCTGATACAGTCCCGGCCAGAATGCATCAAATACGCCGACGTCGCCGCTACGCTCCTCGATAACCTCTGGAGCCTCTGCTACTTTGGCGAGATGAATGGGAGCAAGTCTGACGTAAAGATCAACGAATGTAGCGAGGTTCAAGTCGAAGAACTGCTTGCTCTCGTAGCGATAGCACAGGGCTTCCTTGCCTGCTAGAGCTGCCCTTCTCCCGCGCGGTGCAGGGTGACACCGCAAAGCATTGCGAGCATCAACTTGAGCTGTGGTGTAGTCCATGGCTGCTCGGGGCGGTTGACAGTTTTAGAAGATGGCGCGAGAGCAGCTGAGAGTACAAATTGAAAGGAGTGCGCGTCAGATTGGGCAGCGGTGTACAAGTTTGAATGTAGGTGTGCGTCAGACTGGGCAGCTGAGTACAAGTTCAACACACCCCGCGTCCTACACGGTGCAGGTACCTCGGCTCCGATCATGCACTCAGGGGACGTATCCCTTCTCCGCGACCTTTAACGACCCGCTTCCCATACAGCGTCGCATGGGGAAGTCCGGTTGTCACAGCGCTACCGAGTACTGCTCCCACTCGATTCGTCGGGGAAGATGCCGTCGGGAAGGGCGCTTGTTGGTGGCTTCGGGTTGAACATGTTGTGATGTCGCCGGCAATGCTGGACCCGGTACCCTCATAAGAACAAGGCAGCCGCTGCAGCCCGGTTGCCTTTCTGCACTTTCAACGAACACTGACCGCTCTTTACCCTGCTTCACAATGGACAGCTATGCATCTCCTCCGTCTGGAACAGGCAATCTTGACCCAGGATTGGCCTGTAACGCCCCGGACATCATTGTACGGCATCCTATCAATGTTCTCAGTCGCCTCGGTTACTAATGGTTTCAGGGTAATGAATATGTGAGGACAGGACTGGGGAGGCTGAAGAGAGTTTTGGTCTTGTTCGCTGGTAGCTGCCTCGGCATGAGAAGCAGTGCTAGGCGGTAAGAGTTTCACGGCCCTTTTCGCACCAACGCGGCTAACAATATCCAGGGAGAGCGACTTGAACAGCAAAACAAGGCTGCAACGTACGCAGTATGTCGAAGAGAGTATGGCATCTCCAACCGCAAGCGACGAAGATGAGCCTGACTACAGTTCGACACCTTGGCCACAGGCATTTGACCTGCACTATGGATCACAAGGCGACGACAATACTCTCTGCCAATCGCCGGGCGGAGCCCGTTACTCGTTTTTATCAAGCTCTACGATGAGCTTGGGCTATGCCGGCGACTATTCCCGACGGTCTAGCACGACGTCACTAGGCGCCGATAGTGATCTTGACGAACACCAAGTGCAACACCGACTCTGGGACGACGATTGCCAGTGAGTAATACCACCTTAGCACAGCGCGGCGCTAACTTCTGCAGACAAAACATGTTTTTCTGCCTCGCCGACGAAAAATGGTTCAACTCGACCGTCAACGAGCCAAAGAATATACTCTGTACGGGCAGTGGAGCTATCACTTGGGCAATGTGAGTAATCTTCCGTGCATGACTGCTGGCCATTGGTCCCGAACTAATATGGAGAAGTCATGTCGCTCGAAAGTACCCAACGGCGCGTGTGGTGGTCCTTGCCAAGGAGCCATTTCAGACGTACCTGCCGAGGAATTGCACGATCGAGAAAGGAAATATCGAGGAGTACCCCCAGACCTTCTTCTGGGACTACCTCTTCGTCCGGAATATTAGAAGCCCCAAAGACTGGGTGACATACCTCAGACACCTCAGGAGACTCGTCCGACTTGGCGGGCAGATCGAGCTTGTCGATGTCGACAATATGTGTGACAAGGTTTGCACCTGCCAGCCCCTCAACTGGACAACAGCGAATGCATGCAAAACCTGCGCCAACTTTCCAGGAGCACAAGCCCGCCGGGATCTGATGAGAGACGTCGGGTTTTGCGGTCTTCAAATCACCTACCACGGGCGTCGGTGGCAAACTCGGGACCGCGCAGAGGTCTACAGGTAAGTCCGTCCATACCAAGCCTTCGACTCTCATGCGAAAGGGTTGCTGACCTTGCTGTTATAAAGTGTCGCTGTGACGGGCAGAGCGGGGCGATGCCAGGTTATATAAAGGTTCTATTCGACATCTACGGGTATAACGCCGTTGGTCGCGGACATTCAGTGATAGGCATGCGGAAGGCCGGGTGTCCAAGGAGTTGGCAGGTGCGACACGCGGCTACTCGCATATGATTGAAGAGGACTTCAATCCACTGGCTTATCTGCACTGCTACTGTGAGTCTTTGTTGTGAAATGCATTTGCAGGAGATATTTCGGGACGCGAGGAAGGACGAGTGTGGCAGACGCCTACTAGGTAAATGGAAAATGCACCCAGAAATATAAGGTAAATATTGCAGGCGCAAACTGCACACTTTAGCAATCGTGCTGTCTATGCGCCCTTGGCCGTGGGTAACGATGATGCCGACGCGACATTCATCGTCGAAGCCCGATTAGTGCCCAAAACCGGGAAATAGTTAGGTGAGTGAACGGGTGAAAGCATAACCCCTCTAATACCTAGGTCCAGGCGGGGTCGGACGTGGCGGGGCAGGGCTGATGATCACATGATGGAGCTAGGTTTGCGGCATTAATAAATGCCAATTAAGACCTTCGGTGCTCGTCAGCCTGCATCGATGCGTTCATATTTTGAGGAGCGATAATCTGAGCTATAAAATTTCTCCAAGGGCGCCTCGGGAAGCTTGAGAAAGGGTTTGGAACCGGCTCTAGCCAAAGCGTCCCGCATCAGCGCGCGACTTGTGTGTGGTCGTTTGCGTGCTGTTGCGAGTTCGTCGGTGAACTGGCGTTGCTGTTCAGTGTCCGAACGGTCATCGCGTATTTGAAAGCGCTTCCATCTGGAACCACTTCTCAAGATGAGCGTGGTTAGTACTCTGTACACCTCTATTTATAAGTTTCTGACTCGGATTAGGACAGTAGCACAATCCCACGGGGTGTACGGTTTGAGCAATCTCCCGCAAACATCGAAGTAACGACTACGATCGACCTAGAGATCCTAGAGGGACCAGCCCAAGTATTTCTCGGCAACACAAGATTATGGGGATACTGGCCGCCTGGCGATTATCGGAAGACGGGGAGGGTCGAGGCAGGGTGTCGCATTGAAATATTTCCTCCCGGGGCTATCGTTATAACAGATCCGTGACAGAGAGATCGAAGCGAGTGTGGAAAAGCAGCTGATACTTCCCGATGAAGTGCAACCCTTCATCTCTTCCCACCTTCACCTTCACTTCATAGTCTCCTTCCCAGTCTATCTCCACGCTCATGCAGGTTGAACGCGGGATGTCTAGCTCCCTTTCCACAACATACGCTTCTGCCGTTTCTAAGCAGCGCCACAGATCGGCGAAAGCGTCCCTCAGCTTATGGTGGTGCAATCCAATGGGGTCAAAGATGGTGGTATACAAGTCTCGGAGACGCTGCGGGGTTAGGTTATGCACATACTGTCGGATTTTCATCTTCTGCTCAGGACGCTTGGCCAGCATGTACTGCAACACCTCTGATTCCATCATCGTGGCGTTCTCTTTCACCAAGTCTCCAGAAATTGACTTGTGGCACGGATTAGAGACTATTGTCGAGCTTGGTTCCTCGCTCAACCATGCTCCGCTGGCCGATGAATTGAGGCCGGTGCGCAAAGGCGGGAGTTTCCAGTCAGTTCGTTTATCGGAAGCACCATGATTTTGGTCGACTGTCATTGAAGATGGTTGTGGTTCCCGCTGAAAACTTTTCCAGGTTGTGAAAGTTAATGCAGACCTAGCATCGATATTCTGATTTGAATCGCGGTTAAAAGAGTTGGCCTTGAATCGCTTGGATGCACGCTCATCCGCAAAGGATTCCGCAAGATCGCACACAGGCAGATCGTCGGAGAGATGCATTACACCATCGATGAGGCCGGCGACATTATCCTTCCAGAACACACAAGTCACCTCTTGTCCCGATCAGCAAGATACTGGACCCAGTGGGGAATCAAGTACCTAGAAGAAATAAACTTGCAAAATGGGGTTGGACGACTTGGAGGTTTCTCCAGTAAGTCCACCACCTATCAAGCTGGAACTCTTTGGACTTGAAGTAGTCCAGTGTTTCCTGCAGGAGCGCAGAATCTTTTTTCACCGCTGACCACTCTGCAGCCGTAAAGGAAAGGGCGAGTGTAATAACGGCACCAAGTGAGAGATCCTTGAGCTGTCCTTGAGGCGAATACCGGCTCTCCGCAGTGTCCTCGATAAGCTTTCTCACGTGGGTATCGTTCTTTACCTGGCCGCCTTGTTTGACACGTTCCACTGCAACCCTCGGAGTTGACTGCCCACTCCATCTTAATGGCTGCCGCTGTGGAGTCATGCTGAAACCAAGTGTTGCAAGAGCGAGAGAGAAGGGTTCGTGCGTGGACTCTTATTGTCTGACAAATCGAACATGGGGATTGGAGCTGTCGAAGCTGACGTGGGAGGGAGTTTGTGGCTGAGATTGGGAAGTCCAGGAAAAGAGCCGTTCCTGGCTACTTAAAGCCGTGAGGTTGACAGGGGTTGCCTGCCACAAACGGTCATGTGGGGCAATGCAGTTATATCCAAGGGTGGTCCTCCTGCCGGCCCAGCTGAATGGGATTCCCGTCGTTCCTGTACCTCCTAATACCCCAGTAGGGTCAATTTCCTTGACTTTCCATGTTTCTCTCGGCTAAACGCGCCACATCTCAACCTTCTCGCTGTGGGTTGGAGCAAGGTACCGAAAAACGCATCACTGCCGTCCGCTTGAGCCGGTGCCAGCGGCTAATGGTTGGTTGACACAATCTCTCGCCTGATCTGCTTTCCCCTAACGACTTCTTCTTGCCCAATGACTAGTACTAACAATTTTGACCTCGCGACTCGTTGACTAGCGCTGGCGTAATTTGGTGATAGTCCGCAGGGCGCGCTTGGGCACGTATTGCGATTTCTGACGTGTCTTGAAATAGGTACACCCAAGTACCGCCCAAGTTGTGGGTTGGGGGGAACCGAGGCTGAGCGATAGGTCATAAGCGGCTTGGCCTGAGGCAGCGGTCGGTTCGGATCATCTGAGAGGTAAATGACGAGCTTTACGATCACATCATACCTTCCGCCCAGGACAGCCTCACTGTCCCACCGAGCTTCTTCCTCCACGTGAAGGGCCCTAGCGGGTCTCTGTTAATTTGCATATTGACAAGCCGACGCTTATGCTTCCCCGTGACATCCAGGCCACCATTAACGCCATCATGGCTTTCCAAGACGCTCGCCGTCCGGGCTGCTTTCAACACCGTTTCCCTTTCGGACAGTGATCCAGCCCATCTCATCCCACCAGTAAACTCACGCCGACGGCGGCGAGAGTAACCATCCTCCCTTCCGACTCTCATATAGCGCCACCAGCTTTTCTAGGCTTACGCAAGCCGCTAGAATGGGCATGTGGCTATAGTTCAGCTGCTCCTTCGCGTTGGCACAATCGTTGTAGGTGCGAAGCATATGAGTAGTCGAATACTCTCATTCGATTGCAATCAAGTCTCGGGTGAACGCTATTCAGGCAGCACTAAGGGAGGTGGTTGGAACGTTCTGATTGCCAGCAAATGGTTGGTACATCGTCTCCTGGTAAAAGCGGAGGCATCCACTAGAACCCCACAACGCTCGCGCTCCCCTAACCGGGGCCCACCCCATAAACTTTCGAGATACGGGTAGATTAGTGAGTGTTCTGCCACTTCCTCTTGCAAGTTTCATCTACCAGCAGGTGAAAGGTTACATCACAATAAGCCGAGCGCACTCCGACAAAAGACTTCTCCAACAGCCAGCCTTCTCCGACAGCAGCCTTCTCCGACAGCAGCCTTCTCCAACAGCAGCCTACCCCGAGTGCAACCCAACCCACCCCGCAAGCAGCGTACCCGTCAAGCAGCGCCGGCGAGCTTTCTTCTTGCTAGCCTCGACTGAACCTCTCCCGCAGATGGCCACTTCTTCCGACGACCGTGTCTGGAACTGTTCGGACTCGGAGCTGGCAGCTTTGATCCGCAAAAGTCCCAGTCTCGAGCAGCATTCCGGGATCGCGCGGCTTTCGAATCGATATCTGGCAAAAGCCTACGATTCAGCATCCGTTGAGGATGCTGTCGAAGCAGTGAAAGTCGCACGCAGACTCGGGATACGTGTGCCACGCCTTGTACGCTCAGTCCGAAGTGAGGACACGGTATTCACCATCATGGAACGAATTGAGGGGAACACTTTGGAAGATGCTTGGCTTAATATAGGCTGGTGTTTGTCATTTCGTTTGGCATTGCAGCTACGCCAGTTCATCCTGAAGATGAGATCTATCACGTCGACAACGGCTGGCTCATTAGTCACAGGCGAGTGTAGGTCGTTCTGGCTGGATGATCACTTTGGACTGCCTGCGGGCGCAAAGCCCAAGGATATCTCGGCCTTTTTGGCTTTCTGGACCGACTTCATATCCATACGACACGAGTTGAACAAGTGCAATCATCATCATTGGTCACTGAGAGACTCGTCAGGTCTCCAACCAGGCAAGCTAGTATTTGTTCACCACGATCTTGCGCCTCGGAATGTGGTGGTTGACCCGTCAGGCGAGATCTGGCTGCTCGACTGGGACTTCGCAGGATTTTATCCGGCTTACTTTGAGTACGCATCGATGAACAACTTTACGGTACCGCGTGACTGGGGCGTACTCTCACGTATTCGGTGGTACTTATTTACCTGGATTGCAGCTGGGCGTTCTGAGAAGGAGAGTCGACTGCTGCGGACGGTCAGATCCAAGTTTCTGCGCTTCGGAGCTGGACGACGGTGTAACATCAGGGCACAAGCCACCAGTTCAAGGCGAGGGAAAGCCTCAGACTCCTTCAAGTCATCGGACTCCACCACCACAGAAGACTGAGTCCTGACAGTTATAGTAATGATAATTGTGTTTTTTCTACCTGTCGCTACTTTGCAAGCTCCCACTGACGCGCGCTTACAAGACAATCTTGTACTCAACTGCGGAACCTGCCTTGCTTTACGGCCCTCACCTCGTACCCCTCTGGGTATGCCCAGTAGTAGGACACCACGTCCCACGTTAACGCTGCACAACCAGGGTCCACAATGCCAGCACTCTCCAAGTCCGAAATGATCATGTAGATCCAGAACCGGCATCCTTCCATTTCCTCTGTAAAAGTATACTTCTGCCTCTTGTTGGTGCTGATCAGGTTCGTGATAGT
The DNA here is from genome assembly GCA_024340015.1 of Tolypocladium ovalisporum. NCBI lineage: Eukaryota > Fungi > Ascomycota > Sordariomycetes > Hypocreales > Ophiocordycipitaceae > Tolypocladium > Tolypocladium ovalisporum. The sequence continues at coordinate 10,378 of JALHBZ010000104.1, forward strand.
TCGGACGCTTATTCCCTGACCGACTTCAAAGGACAGCGTACGAATCGCATTTTCGGTAATTTGATACCTCTTAGAAGAAACCTGAATCTTGCCTCTGAGTCCATCGGAGCCGTATCCCGGTGCCATGTCTAGCCGGACTGAACGCTGATTGGGAAGCTCGAGAAAAATGGCCCAGTGGTTGGTTGGCGGATTTCCGGCCTCGTCACCCGCGCCTTCATCTCAGCGGCTTACTTCCGTCGCCGCATCTTCGCCGCACAACCAAGGCCAATCGCGGGTCGAAGTCCAAGTCGACGGCCATACGGTCAGGATTAACGAAGCAATAGACTCCGACGCTCAACAGGAGTTCTTTCAGCTGTGGAAGAATAAAAAAGAGAAGATCGACACTCTGGAGGTAACGGATGCTCCTGACGCGAACGTATTGTTGGGTTCTACACTCTCTATCCATGCCCACCGACCTGCGCCCGGTTCGCCGCGGTGTGGCAATATCATGGTCCAGGACCACCCGAAACCTGCTCCCCGCACACGACGATCACAAATGGCTACCGATATGCCTCCAGCGACCATCTCTGGTCTTACTGGTCCCATGACTATTCAAGACCTGAGAGAATCCACCATTATGTAACTTACACTTCGCTCCCGCGCACTAGTTCAAGCTGACCTCAAGTCTGTTATGAAGATATAATGGCCTTCGTCAGGTCCATAATCTCATGTCTATCTGGGAATACCACATCGAAAATCTAGCAACGATCCTAAATCGATATTGCCTGGAGGAAACATTCAACCTGAATCTTTTACATCGGCATGAGCAACTCCAAGACGATAACATCATGCTTGAGGCAGACTTCGCGCACTTCGAGGGAAAACGTAATAGGCCAACGGAAATTAAGACTATTGAGTTGGAGAGCATATATGGCGCTCGCTTCAAGTTCATCCCTGAGAAGCAGCGATTTGTTTCCTACGGATTCCGCATGGGAACATCGCCAGTGGCTCGCAAAGTCAGCAGTGCTGGCTTCTCGAACTT
>JALHBZ010000105.1:0-13233 GCA_024340015.1 Tolypocladium ovalisporum
TATACGAGGTTATGATTGGACCATTAGACTATATTACTATATCACTATAGGCGTAGGCGTAACCAAAAATGCGTTTTGGCACAAACTCACTCGCAGTCGCCCGTATTTGGCGTCGGGGATTTCCTCTCCCCCCCAGCCGCCATCGTAATGGCACCGGCTGTGGCTTACACGCTGCAGAGCAGCCACCCGGAGCACCGTCTTATCCTTTGGTGCATCGATACGACGTTTCCTAATGAGGAACATGCAAGGTGAAGGTCTAGTAAAACTTTAAAAGCAAAGACGCCCGAGCCGTTGCAGCTGTCCAGTCTCGTCGACGGCGCCTGTGACGGCACCTCATGGCCACAGAGTTCCAGCGCTCACTGGAGCTCATCGCCACGAATTGGTCGCTCGTCGTCGTGCGCGACGTATAAAGAACTGCGTGACTGCTCATCCTTTTCTCGGAAGATGGATGCAATCAACAATTGAGACTGCTCCTTGATCGCCAGACAGACCAGCCATCACCATGTCACTCCAAGGCAAAGTCGCCCTCATCGCCGGCGGGGTCAAGAACCTCGGCGCAGAGATCGCCAAGGAGCTGGCCGCGCTCGGTGCCGGCCTCGCCCTGCACTACAACTCGGCCAGGTCCAAGGACGACGGCGGCTTGGAGAAGCTGCTCAAGGACAAGTTTCCCCAGTGCAAGGTGCACTTTTACCAGGCGGACCTCACCACCGAGGCGGCCGTGGACCAGCTCTTTGCGTCGGCCGTCAAGGACTTTGGCAGGATCGACATTGTGGTCAACACGGTGGGCAAGGTGCTCAGAAAGCCCATTGCTGACATTTCCGAGGCCGAATACGACGAGATGTTTGCGTGAGTTTCCCCCCTGGGCTACTGACCTCGTCCGGAGCGATTGGAATCGATGCTGACGGTTCGGGTGCTTCTGCATAGCGTCAACTCCAAGTCGGCCTTTTTCATCCTCAAGGCGGGTGCCTTTCACGTCGAGGGGGGTGGCAAGCTCATCACCATCGTCACGGCGCTGCTGGCGGCCTTTACCGGCCAGTACACGTCCTACGCCGGCTCCAAGGCGCCCGTCGAGCACTTTACGCGCGGCGTGGCCAAGGAGCTGCAGGGCCGCAAGGTCTCTGTGAACTGCGTTGCGCCAGGCCCCATGGATACCCGTAAGTCGTTTTACCAAACTTGAGAGCAAAACGGTGGGATGGGATGCTGACCGTGACTGCTGCTGCAGCCTTCTTCTACCCGCAGGAGTCGGACGATGCCGTCGCCTTCCACAAGAGCCAGGCCATGGGCGGCAGGCTCACGCAGATGCAGGACATTGCGCCCATCGTCCGCTTCCTGTGCACCGAGGGGGGCTGGATCACGGGGCAGACTCTGTTTGCCAATGGCGGGTACACGACCAGGTAGTCGTTCTGTGTGCAAGTAAGAAGTAGAAGTAATCGCAACCATGTTGATTGATGCGTTTGTGCTCGTGATGCTCCTCCACATGCGTCATGACGATCAAGGCATGCCTTTTTTAGGTAAGCATTTCAACATTATATTCAACGTGGTATTATATTTTGCTTTCAAAGATATCTAACGGTGACACTTGTAATGGAGTATAACTTTATACCTCAAAATAGGCTCATGAGAAAACCGTCTTTGCCTCAACAGCAATTCCATGTTACCACTCACACAAGCCCTGTTGGAAAATCAGGGTGGGGCGGTATTAGGCGTGCTCTGTGCTTGTGGGGCACTGCGGCCGGTAGCGCAGCCGCTGTACTAAGGTATACCTGCAGCTCACCGGCCCCCACCACCCACATCACAACCTCGCTCCTTCAGCCTCGCATCTACAACGCTCAGGTCCTCTTGCTCGTCACCTTTCCAGATACCCACAGCCGCAGCCATGGCACCCGTCGACAGAATGAGCCACCAAGAGTTTGAGCGTACGTGCCGTCTGCCCACGACACCTGCAATAGCTCGCTTACAGACACATTTGTAGAGCAGCTCAAGGACGTCATCCAAGACTTTTACCAGGTCATGGTTCAGGTCTCGACATACGACACCACCGGCCGCCCCAGTCGCGATGTGCTCTCCAACGAAGTGTCCGTCGCATCCTTCCCCCCTCTTTCGTTCCACGACACCAAAGCTGACAGCCGGTGGCATCTAGCAAAACGCTCTCGCACTCCCTTCAGGCCCTCCACGCCTCTGCCTCCTCCCCCCACGGCAGTGCCCTGCCCTCGGTGCCCCCCGAGCTGCTCGAGTACGTCGAGAACGGGCGTAATCCCGACATCTACACGCGCGAGTTTGTCGAGCTCGTGCGTCGCGGCAATCAGCTGATGCGCGGCAAGGTTCGCGCCTTTGCCTCCTTTCGCGACGTCCTCGCCGAGCAAATGGCCCAGGCCATGCCTGAGCTGCGCGCCGATGTTGAGCACGTCCTCGAGGCAACAGGAGGTCCGCCGCTTCGGTCGGCAACTGCTGCGTCTGCTGAGGGGGGCCATGGGAGCACCACCGTCGAGGCGGCCCTCGTGATGCGGGCTCGGGCTCGGAGACGGCCTTGACGGCCAGCGGTTGAGACGGGTGCGACGAAAGGAACCCAACAACAATCAAGTCCTTTGACGGCGATGGACTGCCGTTCTCTTCAAGGCCCCAGCAATCAGGCTACAGTGCGGTTTAGGCGTTGCACAGCATTTACGGCAAGATACCCAGGCTGCGAGCGGCGCCTCGAGCCACAATGAGAGAGTTTTTGTATGCACAGAGTGCAAGTTGCGGACTGTTGCGAACTACATCTACCGAGCACGAGACATGTCAGTGATGAAAGGAGCGAGTTTTGGAGAAGCAAGCTGGGCATGCCGGTTTGGCACCTCCTTTGATTTAGGCATCGGCAGTTTCAATCAAGAGTACATGCCATTACACATCATCTCGTTATGTAGGTTGTGCTCTAATGCCGTCTGTCCATGCGTATCGAGCTGGAGCAAGTCTCGCGTCTGCAACCCCTTGTTCGGTGGACCCCCAGCATCATGTTTCAGTGTCTAGCCCCAAAAACGCCCCGATAATGAAAAAAGTCTAAATGCATGCATGCGCGTCTGTCGTGATCCAAGCCCTCTATCCGGTTCACTTGGCGTATCCCCCGCGACGCTGCAGAATGTGCCTGTTGCAAATGCATACAAGAGTCACGACAACGACCCCTACCGCGACTAGCGGTGTTGGCAGCAAGACAGCGGCAGCCAGCAGGCCCATGCCGTAGCGTCGCAGGGTGTCGACGAGCTCTTCACGAGCTTCTTGGCGTCTCTGGAACTCGTTTCGCAGTTTGCCGCTTGCCGCTTTCCCTTCACCTGAACCATCGTCGCAGAAGTCGGCTTCTGCCGCATCCAACTCGTCGTCCCCCTCCTCCTCAGCCCTAGAATGCTCGTCCTCATCGGCTGGTCATGGGAAGGGAAAGCCGCCACCCCTTTGTCGGCCCCCAGTGTTGAAGTTGAACTGAGCGCCGCCGGGGAAACCACCTCCGCCAGGGAAGCCGCCAGCTCCCCCGGGGAAACCACCGGCGCTCCGGAAGCCGCCTCCGCCGCCGCCGCCGCCGCCGCCACCGCCGCCACCGAATCCGCCCCCATTGTTCATCATGCTGAAAAGGATCTCGGGGTCGATACCGCCCATGCCGCCCATGCCGCCGCCCATGCCGCCGCCAAACATGTCCGATGGGTCGAGCAGGTCGTCGCCATTGTCGTAGGCAGCCTTCTTCCTGCTCGGAGATTAGCATGATGTGCAAGAAAATACAAACTGCTGCTGAGCACTTACTGAGGGTCGCTCAAGGTTTCGTAGGCTTCCTGCATATCCTTGAACTTCGCTTCGGCCTCCGGATCGCCCGGGTTCTTGTCAGGGTGGAGCCTGACGGCCATCTTGCGGTACGCCTTCTTGATCTCATCGGGACCAGCATCCTTCTCCAGCCCCATGATCTTGTAGTAGTCCTTCCTCAGGCTCTTCTTCAGCTCCAATTCCGCTTTTCTGACTTCCTTGGGGATGGTTCGGTCCTCGGGGTCGAGTTCTTGAATCGACTTCCACTCCTTGACAGCATCCTCCCACTTGCCAGACTGTCCCAGAGCATTAGCCTTGGTCTTTCGCGCCTTGGTATAGCTGGAATCCAGGCTGACGGCCCGCTCTGCGTCGGCGATTGCCTCATCGTACTGCTTCAGCTTGATCTTGCACTGCGCCCGGTTCTGCAGCAGCTTCGCGTTCATGCTCCGGTTCGCCGGATCAATCTCTAGCGCCTGGGTGTATTTCTCAATCGCGGGCTGAAGACGGCCGGCTTTGAACTCGACGTTGCCCTCTTCCTTCATGCGGTCAAGCTTCTGGACGATCCTCAGCCACTTGACGGCGTCGCGGAAGTCTGGGTCGCAGCTTATGGCCATTCTAAAGAACTGAATGGCCTTTTCGTTTTCGCCCTGTCCATAGAGAACTCGTCCACGGAGAACGAGGGCCTCGGGGTCCTGGTTGTTGTTCCGCAACAGCGACATGGCAATGTTCTGCGCCTCGCCAAGCGCGTTCTCACGACCCATGGCGATGTACGCTTCGCCACGCATGAGCTGCCACTTGCGAGGCTTGCTCACTTTGGGTCCGAGCCCTCGCTCGGCCATATCCAGGGCGTGGAGAACCATGGACCCGGCAGTCCCCTCACTCAAGCTCTTCTTGGCCGAGTCAATATGGTGCAGCATCTCCTTGGTCGGCGCCAAGTCCTTGGCTGACGGAGGTGGGTTGATTCTGCCAAAGGTGGTCATGGCTTCCTCTGGTCGCCCCAAGCCGGTGTAGATTCGCGCTAGGCGCAGCAACACCTTTGCGTTCTGCGGGTCGACGTCGGGGGCTCGCGAGCAGTCCTCGAGCGCAGCCTCGTACTGCCCGTTGGACATGTACGCAGCGGCGCGGTTGCTGAGGAACGTAGGCGAGTCGGGGAACAGATCAACGGCTGCAACATCGTCAGAGTCAGCGTGTAGTCATTGAAGTTGCTGATTCCTTTGGGCTTACATACCCTTGGAGTATTGCTCAATGGCCTTGGAGTAGTCCTTCTCCTTGAAGAGCCTGTTGCCCGCAGCCTTGTAGGCATCGGCATCGTCCTGCGGGGTCGGCACAGGACTGGACGGATTGGACTTGTGAGGCGGCGGCACAGGAGCCTCGTCGTGGTTGGCGGTGCCATTGGGGATGGGTACAGAGAAGTTTGCCTGCGCAGACGAACTGGCCGGGGGAGGCGTCGAGGCGCCGTTGACGGGCTCCCGGTCAATGTCCATGGAATTGCTGCCGCTCATGGCTGAGTTGGAGAGTTCAGAGTAGCGTTTGCGCTCCTCTGGGGGTAAATTCAGGGGGTGTGTGTCGAGATCGAGGTTGTTGCGAAATCGCGAAGAGGGAGAAGACGACGTCGGCTCGGTTGCGTGCCGCGAAAGCCTCGACTGGCGAGGCGACGACGAAGGTTTTGACTCTCGTGAGTCGCGATAAGAGGCGGGCCTGGATAATTTTTTCGGCGATCTGGACAACGATGGCGACTTGGTGGGCGAGGGCGGCTCCGAATGAGGGTGATGGCGGGCGGCTTCGCGCTCGTCAACGCTGGTGCTGGAAGCGTGTTTCTTGTGTGACGATGGCGACGACGACGACGACGGAAAGGCAGGTTTCTTGCTCCCACCGAAGAACTTCATGGAGGGCGCCGGGCGGCGGGATTGCCGACCTAGTCGTACTGTGTAGGGCTGTCCCGAAACAAGGATATGCCGGATACTGGAACTTGCAAAGGGTGCAAGCTAATAAACGGGCGTTAGGAGCCTAAAAGGGGAAAGGTCTGGGGCCCGCGTTGCCGAGTCGAGTGGGTGGTGGGTGGTGGGTGGCGGAGGTTGAGATGATCCAAGACGACGGCAACGACCTCGAAAGCGGGAGGAGGCGAGGCGTCGGAGGATGGAGAGGGTGGCAGGATGCGAGAGGCAAGAATGGCAAACGATGTTGGGGCAGCAAAGAGGACAGCGCAGCTCCAGTGCACGATTTATCAGCTGCACAAAATCGACCTCGTCGGATCTGGGGTGCGTGCTTGGGCTGGGTGCGAGATTGTGGCCGGGCGCTGCCTGAGGATGCCTGACGAAGAAGACGATGAACTCGGGGGGCACGTCAGAGCACCACCTCAGTTTGCGAACAAGCAGCTAATTACTCGCTACCGATACCCTGCGGGCTCGTTTTTGTTCCAGCATGCTCGCTTGCTGTCCCCCGCTGCCAGGATTCCGTGCCAGCCGCCAACGGAGCAGGGGACCTGTGCCTCAGCGATGGCCGCCTGTCAAGGTGATGGATCGTCGCCCGACCAGTCAAGTGAGCGAGGAGCGCATCTTCCCCCAACCTCTCGCCCTCAACTACGAAGCCGTTTTGTCACGACAAGGACAAGGCCCAATCACCAAAGGCGAGCTGCAAGGTGACCGCCGTTGTGCTAGCAACCGCCTAGAGCTGACCCTGTCGCTGTGACGCCGCGCTGCAGAATAGTACATCACACAAACGGGGAGATGCACTTAGCAAGTGATGTTTCTAGAAGGTTCAGTGGGGCCGGGCGGCCCGCATGCCGGGGCGGGTACGCGCTGCAGCCACTGAGACGCTCCCATCCTCCTTGGTTACCTGGTCCCATTAGCCTTGCAGGCTAGCGGCAGCCCAGTCGCCGGGAACGCAGTTTGACTGTGCTGAAGAGACACTCGCCCTCCCGTACTGTGCTCGAAAGGCGAGGTACTTGCTATGAGCTTGTGAGTACCTTACCTTGCGTGAAGGGATTGGAAGCTGAATCCCATTCACCGTCTGCGGAATACTCCTCCATGCAAAGAATCGACCGCCGGCTCCGGCTACGAGACTGTGACTCCAACAGTCTCTCGACATCCATCACCTCTACGCTCGTTGAAACCTCCAGTACATGCCGTAGCTTTAAATCATGTCATACTTCAGTGCCAATACATGTACGTACTGCTCGGCATGTGCCATCGGCTAAGCCAATTCAGAATACTCATACATGTCGGTCATAAGGCGATGGGGTCGGTTCGATCAGCAACGCTTTGCATCACTCCTCCGAGTTGTCTTGTGATCCGCCCTCAACCCCGGCATTGGATCCCATGATGGAATTTACAAACTCGCGATATTTCAACACCTCACCTTTCTTCGCCCCTAGCTGGGCGCTCATGTTGCGATTGAATGCCCGTCGTCCGGTGAAGCCATTCACAACCTTGTCCACCTCGGCCGCGGTCAGCGCCCGCTCTCCCGGCTCTGGCGCCGTGTGCAAAAGGGCGTTTTGTAGCTCCGCCCAGTCAACTTGCCCGCTGTCGTCGTCGTCGAATGCTGAAAAGGCGGATAGCAGCTCAGCACTTGGCGAGAGCGCTGCGAGAGCTTCGGCGAGCGAGTTTAGGAACGCCGCCAGGGCAATTGTCTGAGGTCGAGAAGGCGGGAAGAACTGTGCGACGTCGGAATGGCCGTTTGGCATGCCTAATCAGGAATTAGCAGCGATGCCTGGGGAGGATGCCATGGTCGTCGCCTACCGAGCTGGTCCAGCATGTCTGCCACATCCTCGCGGTTGACGATGCCGTCGCAGTCTCGGTCTAGGATTTGAAAACCGTCCCGCAGTGTCCTGACTTGCGCCGGCTGTAGTTGGGAGAGAGCACTGCCATTCGATAGCGACTTTGCCGTTGACGTCCGTGGCTGTAGCCCAGGCCGCTGCGGCAACGAGGCCATCGTGTCGGCTGGTGACTGTCCTCTGGGCGTCCAACTGTCCTGCGTGCTCGTCGGCGTGGTTGGCCTCGCGAGCCTCGACGCTGCGCTGGGCGGTGCGGCCTTGGTCGGCGATCCGTTGGGCGTCGTGTGTCGCAGCGGCGAAGGCGATGCAGATGACTCTGGACGTCGGAAAGGCGAGCCGCGGGAGGGAGACGAGCCGTAGCCCAGAGGAGATGGCCTGTACGCTGCGGAGACGGACTATATTCGTAGATGACGCTGGTCAGCAGGGTTCTGGTGGCAGGGAGTCGGAGTGGGTTGCTACCATGATTGTTACGGGCCCTGGGTGCGTTGGCCAAGGAACGCGTCGATGGTAGGTGCTGGCTGCTGGACAGCGCGACGGCGGATGTTGAAAAGACGACGAGGAATACCGGTGTACTGAGATGGTATGGGATATCTCATCGTCTGCGTCTATGCCCGGGTCTGGTGGCGGTGTGCGCGATGCGGCTGATGTAGTTGTGTCCCAGGCGGCCAAAGTAAACAATCAACATGCGTGACAACGACAGCCTTGCATGGCGAGGGTGGGGCTGCGGCTGGTGCTGGTGCCGGTGCTGTGGCGGGGCACTCGTGGCGCTGATCGTCGGGTTCCTCAGGTTGCAATTGCCCCCCACTGAAGGACTACCTCGTGAGCGTTGGGGGGCGGCCGCAGGGCTCAGGCTCCTATCAGAGCACAGCATCCTCGCACTGGGGGGCAGCCCTTAGCGGCTGCTTGGCGCCCCCAGCGGTCCTGAGGCCCTTCAGAGGGGGTCGGCTGGCCACTCAGACCCAGCAATTGAGCGCTGGACATCGGATGAGTACTCGACACACCCCTGGTCTGGACTCAGGAGGCCGTGTCGCAAAGAGCAGCGCATCATGTCTCATTGCTGCCCCTCGCACCGCCAATTGTCTGCCCATTGAATGCCTCGCCGCGCCTCTGCGTGACCACCACACGCTCCTGCGACGCTCCGGTTGACAGCGCCGCCATTGTCCTCTGGACGAGCCCTTGGTCAAGCCAGACAACGCCGCCGCCACGAGCCTCATTGGCCGGACCGCTCCTGCGCCTCCCATCGTCTCCGTCTGCGCATGGCGGACCAGCAACGTCGGATAGTCGTCGACTCGACCAACGCTCGCCCAAGGGGGCTTTGCAAGCAAGGGAATCGAGCAAGCTCGCCACCGGCCTCTGCAGCTCGTCGCTACGGAGGATACGAGGGATCCGTTGTCGGCGGCAGGTAGTCGACGGGACGATTCAACATGGCGACAGCTCTGCCCTACATGACCCGCTACGACGGCATGAACAACCGCTCCAATGGTTCATTGACGAATCGACGAACCTCACTCTCCTCGTTTCCATCATCGCGCTCTCCCTCCGAGCTGTCACACGCGTCGCGACCGTCAAGGTCGCCTCAGCTGCCCATGCCCGATACCGACCGCACCTCCGACCCGAGCTCCAAGTCCAAGACGCCGTCCCTGGGGCAGTCGTCGTCTCGGCAATCCTCCCTGTCGGCACATCGGCGCGGCAACGCCGATGCCAGGTCGTCGAGGAAGCTCCGGTCGCAATATCCCCGCGGTAGCGCCGACAACCATGTCGAGTATATCCTGGTCGCGTCCTTTGACATTGATCGCGGTCCGGTCATGGAGCACCAGTACCCCGTCGCCATTACCGGAGATGAGAATATGCTGGCGGAGCTGATGCTTCCGGATCAAGCACACGCTCGCAATCAGGACTGGACCATGTTCTTCTTGCACAAGGACACGAGCCAGGAAGAGGAGGACGAGGAGCGCCTTGCCAAGCAGCGCAGGAGAATGAGGCGTACAAGGCAGCGGGACCGAGCTGCTGGCATCATCAACGAGGAAGAGGAAGAAGAGGAAGAAGAAGAAGATGACGATTTGGATGACGACGACCTAGACGACGAGTCAACGGATAGCGAACCAGAGGGCGGCGAGGGACCGCCTCTGATCTATGTGCTCAACTTGGTCAACACCAAGCACGACAAGTCGGTGAAAAGAGGCGCCATTGTAAAAGCCATGGCCATCTGCACGCGGCATCCATTCCTGCACATTTACAAGGTGAGCAATCCAGACATGGTCGACGCGACCCAATGGAACTAACAAAGGTGTCTGTCAGCCCTTGCTCCTGCTAGCCCTAGAAGAGTACTTCAAATCCCCGGTGCCCGAGACGCTTTCGATGCTGTATGACTCCGTCAATGCCATGGACCTGTCCCTCATGCCGAGACTCAGTATCCTGGAGAGGAACTTGCTGCTGGCCAGCGACAACAGGGATCTGTTTGTGGAGAAGTTTGAGCAAATGATCCAGAAGCGCATGGCAGAAGACCGCGGAGAAGTCGCTCTCGACCACCACGGGGATGGTAGCCGAAGTCCCAAGAAGATGACGGGTATATCCAGGGCTGGCACCAAAGCTCATATTGAAGGCGGCAGCCAGTCCATCTACTCAGTGCCCCGGGACACGCACGAGTTCGAAAGCAAAGTCATGTACAAGGGCATCCCCATCCCCATCAAGGTGCCCACGGCCGTCATGCCCGAAACTGTCGGGGACTTCTCCCTCATCAAGCTCATCCAGAACTTCTCCGAGCCGCATGCAAAGTCGCCGCAGCCGTTCACGCTTCACCCTCACCTGACGACCAACGGCGCCAACACACATCCGATCATTGTCCTCGTCAATGGGCTGTTGACGCAGAAGAGGGTCATCTTCCTGGGTCACAATATGCCGTCCGGGGAGGTGGCCGAGGCGGTCTTGGCGGCGTGCGCACTTGCTTCTGGAGGAATCCTGCGAGGCTTCACGCGGCATGCCTTCCCATACACGGACCTCACCAAGATTGACGACCTGCTCAACGTGCCAGGCTTCATAGCCGGCGTGACAAACCCCACTTTCGAGAATCACCCCGAGTGGTGGGACGTTCTCTGCGACTTGCCAAGCGGGCGCGTCAAGATCAGCAGCAGAATCGAGCCTGCAGGCGTTACCGAAGGGCTAGTCTACTTTCAACAGCAGAACCCAACGCTGGCGACTATTGCCAGCGGCAACGCCAACAACCACCAACAGGATCTGACGGGCGACACGGCGTTCATGACGGATATCATGCGCAGCATTGCCGTGAGGCACGGCGAGCGAGTCATCCGGGCAAAGTGGCGTGACTGGGTCCTCAAATTCACGAGAATCGCGGCCCAGTTCGAGGAGAGCGTATACGGAGCAAGTGCACTCTATATCGGGAGCGAGGACCAGGAAATGACATCCCCTGGTGCAAGCGGCCATGGCTACGTGTGGTCTGACGATGCGACGAAGAACAAGGAGCTCGCTGGTAATGTTACGAGGGTCGAAGGATGGCGAAACACGCGCAGCTACTACAGCTACATTCAGGTACGCAGCTCTTTGTCAGTCTTTGGTGTCATTTCGTCTATGCACAACACTAACATCGATGCAGGACCTCGCCCAAGTATACACTGTGCGGCCGCTCAAGGGCCTCGACCTAGCGCACATGCATGACCGTCTTCGCATGCAGCGTCTATCGCCATCGCAGAGCCGGGACATCTACCTAACACTCTCAAAGTACATCCACTCATACGATGAGATCTGCCTGTTGCTAAACGTAGCTCCCGAATCACATGCGGGGCTTTTCTATCTCGCGCTGGGACTTTTCCACAAGGATCGCGAGGTACGGGCCAAGACGGCAGAGTTGCTGGAGCGCATCTCGGAGCACGAGGCCGGTCAGCACTGGTGGAAGAGCCTCAGCCGGTTCGAAAGGCTAGCGTACGAGCGCCTTCGCCGCGAGTCCGATGCCGAGATGCGGGTGAAGCTCGACAAGGACGGGCAAAGTCCCAGTGTCGAGAAGAGAATCAGCTAAAGGGTTGCAAGGCGGAAGCTGTTCCGGCAAGAGGTGGGGAAACCAAGCTTGTGGGGTGGGATCTGTGAGCGGGATGCGTAGCCGATTCAGCCCTTGTTGGCGGCGTCATCGACGACCGCTCCTGATACTGGTTGGATGATTGGCATGTCATGGTTTAACGACTTGGAATGAGGACTTTTCTTGTATGCTTTGAAGAAGAAGAAGTGGGTGGGACGGATGGTCATTCGCGTTTTCAACTGGTAGGCTGGGCTGGCTATCTGTTTTGGATGCTTGGGCGATGCACATGGGGTCATGGAGGGCTGAACCTTTGTTTCGGAGCACGCTGACGACCCGGTTGGGTCTGCGGGCCGCTCTGCGATTACATATATTTTGGATTCGTATATACAGCCATCATACATGGGAAGGTCATCTGATCATTCCTTGGAGCGGGACTCACAGCAGGCCCAGGGCCTTGGCCGCGTGCTTGACATGGTCCTCGCCAAAGGTGGAGATGAAGAAGTAGGAGTGGTCGTATCCCTACAGCACGGTCAGCTCTTGCAGCACGAGTGTACAGCGGTTCCGCTCACGTCTTGATATCGGACCTTGACACCGTCGATGCCGGCCCCCTTGACGGCCTTTTCGAAGTTTTCGGGGAGCAGCTGCCCCTGCTTGTAGAAATTGTCTGCCGTGCCCTACATGACGTCAGTTACGTTTCCTTTTGGCTGGTTCAATTCTTGCAGACACCAACGTACCACATCAATGAGGCAGTTGAGCGAACCCTTCCAGCCCTTGACCAACTGCGTCGCATCATGCTTCTTCCACTCATCGTGATCATTGCCAAAGTAGCCGCCAAACGCCTTCTCACCCCAGGGGCAGCTCGAGGGGTTCGCGATGGGCGCCCACGCGCTTACGCTCTTGTACATGCCGGGGTTCTTGAGGAAGAGCGTCAGCGCGCCGTGGCCGCCCATGGAGTGGCCCGAGATGGACACGCGGCCGCCGTCGAGCTCCTTGAAGCTCTCGAACAGCAGGCGCGGCAGCTCCTCGGTGAGGTACGTCTCCATCCTGTAGTGCTTGCTCCAGGGGTCCCGCTTGGCGTCGACGTAGAAGGAGGCGCCGCTGCCAAAGTCCCAGTCGTCGTGCTCGCCGGGCAGGTCGGTGCCGCGCGGCGACGTGTCCGGGAAGAGCAGCGCGAGGCCGAGGCGCGAGGCGTGGGCGTGCAGGAATCCCTTCTCGGTGACGTTGTCGGGCGAGCAGGTGAGGCCCGAGAGGAATACGAGCAGCGGCGCGGGCTTGGCGGCCGAGGCGGCGCTGGGGAGGAAGAGGTTGAGGTTCATGGACGTCGAGGTGCTGGCCGACTTGTGGGTGAGCTTGAGGAAGCGGCCGCCAAAGGCGGTGATGGTGGCGTTGGTGGTGAAAGCCATGGTGACTTGCTGTCGGTGGTGAAGCGAGGGAGAGCGGTGGCGAGCGCAGAGACGAAGACGATGACTATGAAGTTGGGATGTGATGCTCAGAGCTTCAGACGTCGGGTTGGAGCTCGGCAGTGTGGAGTCTGTGGACCATCCACCTTGAACTCCCGTCGTCTGTGGGTACGGGCGACTGCGAGTGAGTTTGTGCCAAAACGCATTTTGGCCTTGTTTTTTTGCCTACGTAGACCCCCCAGTATTAGTCATCTACTTTTATAGCGTATTAT
>JALHBZ010000107.1:0-30582 GCA_024340015.1 Tolypocladium ovalisporum
CCCCCCCCCCCCCCCCCCCCCCCCCCGCCCTGTTTTCGTCCGTCCATGGGCCTCGGCTTTGATTGCCGCCAGCACCAGCTCACGCGGGGCCCCCAATCGCCGCCGCCTTTGACTCAGAGCCGCCCCGCCATCCTCCGGAGCCGCGACGGCCAGCACCAGCTGTGACGGCGACGAAAACTCCCGACGACGTCGCGACGCCTCCTTCAACGACCTGCGCTTGACTGTTCCATTGACTCTGCATCCCCTCTGCCACCCCCTGCCTCGTCTCGCGACGCTCTTCGTCCCCTAGAGACACGTTCGATTGGGCCTCGTCCGCAGACAGACGCACAAACTCACGCACCAGACGACGGCCAGCCGCTTCCGCCGGCCCGACACGCAGACATCCCGCCGTCATGTCGTGGAAGTCGTCGGACAGGCTAATGTCCACCATCAGGCACTATGCCAAGTTTCCTGCTACCGGCGTGAGCTTGCGCCAGATGGTGCAGTTTGGCGACAAACCCTCGACCGGTACGTCTGCGCCCCCGCCGTGCAATTGACGCGCCGCCGGGTCCTCTTGCGCTGACACTCCATCCGTGCAGGCACGCTCTTTCGCGCCTCGCAGTTCCTGGCCGAGGAGCTTCCCATCCGCCTGGCGCATCGCGTCCAGGAGCTCGACGACCTGCCCGACGGCCTCAATGAGATGCCCTCCGTCACAAAGGTCAAGGACTGGTACGCCCAGTCATTCGAGGTACACCCTCCCGCCCGCCACCCAATGCCCGTTGAACCTGACGTCCATCTGATGCACGGACTGACACGTGCTGCTCCCTGCGCACAGGAGATTACACAGTTGCCTCGGCCAGATCTGAGCAGAGACGTCCGCGACCGCTTGATGAAGCCGACGAAACACGCTGGGCGCCATATCCTCCAACAGCTGTCAGAAGCAACCCCCAACCCATCCATCGACGAAGGAGACCCTTCCGGATGGGGCGGGCTGCAAAACTCCAATGGCAACGGCAAGGCCCGGTCTCTGTCGAGACGTTACTTTGCCACCGTCGACGATAGCGGCGACTGGCCCCCCGAGCTGCAGTTCTACAACCAAAGATTCGCGCAGACCCTACACAAGATCAAGAGACGTCACGATGGCGTCGTCACCACAATGGCTCAGGGCATCCTCGAGTACAAGCGTCGACGTCAGCGCATGCAGATTGACAGCACCATCCAGTCCTTCCTCGATCGATTCTACATGTCGCGTATCGGGATCCGAATGCTCATCGGGCAGCACATTGCCCTGACCGACCAGAGCCACCACCGCGACCCTACGTACGTCGGTGTCATATGCACCAAGACCAACGTCAAGGATCTCGCCCAAGAGGCCATCGAGAACGCGCGCTTCGTCTGCGAAGACCACTACGGCCTGTTCGAGGCGCCGCGGATACAGCTCGTGTGCAACCCGAACCTCGACTTTATGTATGTCCCCGGACACTTGTCGCACATGCTCTTCGAGACGTTGAAGAATTCCTTGCGCGCCGTCGTCGAGACACACGGCATGGACAAGCAAGAGTTCCCCGTCACCAAGGTCATTGTAGCCGAGGGCAAGGAGGACATCACCATCAAGATTTCCGACGAAGGCGGCGGTATCCCTCGAAGTGCCATCCCGCTCGTGTGGACGTACATGTACACGACCGTCGACCGGACGCCGAACCTGGACCCGGACTTTGACAAGAGTGACTTCAAGGCCCCCATGGCTGGGTTCGGCTACGGGTTACCCATATCGCGCCTGTACGCGAGATACTTTGGCGGCGACTTGAAGCTCATAAGCATGGAAGGGTGAGCCACCGTTACTATTACTAAACCCCTCTACTTACCCCTGCAGAGCAACCGCTGAGACTGTGATCACCACATAGATACGGCACGGACGTGTACCTCCATCTGAACCGCCTGTCGTCGTCCTCGGAGCCTCTGCAATAGCAAATCAAGCACCGCCGGGGCAACCTCCCCATCCCTGATCCTACGCAAACGCCTCAAGCTCCAGCGAGAGGTGACGGAACGTAGACAGGTTGGCGACGCCGAGGCGGTGGTGCATGCGCCCCCCAGCCAGCTCTTTGACAAGAAAGAGGACCGCGAGCTGTGAGAATCACGGGTGGACGTGGACACCGGTTGCGATGCGACACGTTGACGCATGAAAATTTTCAGACGTCGCTCAAGTACCTGATTAGTAGTTGTGGAAACAAGAGGCATATTGGAAACCGGCACCGGGCGTTGCGCGCAACGCACTGGTGGACATGAGCATGATGAAGACTGGAGAGTCGAGGGCTCCTTGTGAAGGAGGAGAGACCTGCATGGCGTCCCTCATCGTTGGAAAGGCACCACGGGAGAGACTTTGTGGGAGAGCTGCCACGAGGCAGACGGAGATGGGCATGAAACAGCCATGGGCCAACCATGTAATGTAAAGACTATCAAGTGATTGGGAACAGGCGGCATTTGGCACCAGAGGAATCATGCCCACATTGCCTTTTGCATCCACTATCCGTGCAAAGGGGGCTCGAGGGGTAAAAAGCAGAGACTGACTGACACATTGCAGACCTCTGCTAGCGATTCACGGGATGGAAAATTTTGGAAATCAAAATCTTTTGTTGAGACTCTGATCTGTCTGCTTTGCTTCATCCCTGCGCAGCTTCTTCTGCTTCGCTCAGCCAAGATGAGCGTGCTGCATTTACCCCCAATCACCATTGTTCACCGGCGTCGGAACCACTATACATGTACTTTGACGACGACACTGTCGGCGCCTTGCTAAGCCTGTACTGCGTTCCGTCTGGGCCCCAGGCATTGAAGTTCACCTTTTGGCTCGCTTGCTCGCGTTCCCGAATCTCCCGCACCGTAGTTGCTGTAGACAAGCTGCCCGGCCCACGAGGTAGATCAGCCGCGTCGGGTTCCGCCGCCAAAACCCGATGGCGTAGATGTGGCGGGACGCATCCCACGTTGGAGCCCATCGACGTGCTGGAGATGGCTGGGGTCGACCTCAAAACCTCGAGTCCTCGCAGATGTGGCGGCAAGGAGGCGACGCTCAGTCCACCAGTCTGCGAGGTACTGCCAGATGAGGCAGTGCCACTGGAGCTGCCACGTACCCGAGGCATGTCATTGCCTCGGAAGAAGTCGGTGCTGTCAACATAGCTGTCCTGCCACACTTCGTGATTCTCCTCCTCGATGGAGATGTGGCCTGTTGCCAAAGGCGCCGGAGTCACATCTGGCTCTTGAGTTTCGGTCCAAGCCATGCATCTCATGCAAATCTGTGCGAGCTGTTGGTCACGGATTCCACCACCGCCATGGAGTGGACGTTTGGGGTACTCACAATCTCGTCGTTCTTCTTGCATCGTTTGCTGAACTCATCTGCCGACTTGACCAGGTCACAGACCTCGCAGAGTAGCTCGATCCGATTGCTGGTACAGTGATCCTTGCAGGTCATTCCGGAGTTGGCTGCATCGATGCGGCCACTTCCAGCAAGCTTTCGCTGGATCATCAGTTGCTGCCTGCTGGAGAAGGAGCTCAACGATTTCCATTCACGGCCAACTTTGCATCGAAATCTGTAAAGTGTGAGGGGCCGAGTCTCAGAAGCTTAAATTGGAACCTACCTGACGGGAAGCGCCGGGTTGTTCGAGCTGCGTGACGTTAGCATCACATCTTGCTTCGCCTGTGTGGACTTCGGGCGATGACATCAAGCACGCAGGAGGGTCAAGTAGTGTTGTACTCACCGGTCAAGGTTGGTGCTGTCTGCCATTTCGAAGCCGTTGGTGGGTGAAGTGGCCGGTAGCAAGGAGTTCCTGAGGCTTCTGGCTTCTCTGCGTGGCACTTGATGCACTTGAAGAGGAGTAACGGAAGGAAGATGGGAAAAGACTGGGAGAGGAGAAGAAGAAGAAGATGGGGGAGAAGAAGTAGAAGGAGAGAAGACAGAGGCCTGTTTATCGAAGGTCGTCCAATGTGCGGCGGTGAGTCACTGCACGTGAGCTGTGATCTCTTGCACCTTCTTGATTGAATGGAGAAGGGATGAAGAAGGGCATCGGCATCGACAGAAAAAGAGTTGACATTCTTCAATGGGCAAGTCTCCAAGACCGAAGGAAGGAAGATGACGCGAGCGGTGGAACACATGCACTGAAGTAATTCGGTAGGAACCACAACGATGAGATGATTCTCGCTTCGGGGACTGAAGGCAGCCGCAGTGACGTTGCCACGATGATTCACTGTCAGATTCGTGATGGGCGACTGCTGCCTTGAAGCACCAGACCTTGAAGCTACGAGAGGCTGTAGCGACCAAATGTCTGTTTGTTCATTGAACCACCGAGGACTTGAAACAATGCCGCAAGAATGACAATTCAACTTTAGAACAGCCATCTGAGCAAAGGGGGGGTGCACAGAGGCTGAGATCACTCGTAGTTGCGATTGGGGGGATACACACTATCAAATGACTCAACTAAGATGGCCAATAGCTGGTTTGCGTGCTTCTGAGGATGACTTGAATCTTCATTAGGGCTGTTTGGCAAACACACCATACGCTGCAAACGCCGACATGCTCGCATGAACACGGATAGTGTAGATGCAGCCACCCGAATATTCTTGGCCCAACGTATGATCTTCATGATTTTTTCTTCGAGGTGTCACGCTTGTGTTTACGGACAGACCTTTGCTCAGCCAATTTCGACCCTGAACCATGGACCGGACTAAACTGCAGCATGAGGTTCAAACCTAGCGGTCTACTTCCGGACGTCTTGGAGAGCCAAGACCAGGCGAGGCCACCTGCGCTTGGAGAGGAGACGGCCTGACGTCTCTCAATGGCCACTCGAGATGGAGACGTCGAGTCGGTAAGCGGGTGAAAACGTGCTTCGGCGCTGTGAGACATGTGGAGGCACTTTTCTGCGCCAAAGGTTCGGTGACCTCTGAAGACTACGTACTGTACCTTAGCTTACCTTGAAGACCAAGATAGACAGCGGCCCGAGGGGAGAATAGAGGTCAAGATCGGTTCAAGAGCACTCGAGATGATCTACACATTGCGCTCTGACGTAGTTGCACCTAGCCTCCGACGAAGTATTCTCAGCTGCCCTACGTGACTCGGGCTCGACCCAGGATCCCGGACTCTGGAGAGACACCGCTGGTCTGTGTTGACGATGAAGATCTGTGGGGAGCTGTGCCCAGTGCAAGACCCCTGGCTCCACATCAGGTCCCAGTCCAGTCCCATCGCCGTCATCCTGCGCAAGCGGTCTGTGTCGAGCTGGGTTTGGGCCTCTGTCTCCTGCCCGGGGTACATCAAATGTAGCTGCGGACGATGCGCCACGGCGCGAGACTGCCTGCCCCGAGCTCGCACCGTAGCGGGGCGAGCAAACAGAGAAATGACAAATCCTGTGGGAGCCTTGGCTACTCGTACCTGTACAAGCAATCTCGTGAACCGTCACCGTGGTGAAGCAGACGGAGAACGCTGCCACCGTCACCTGGTACGTGGGCGGGCGGGCGTCATTACATTAGCCACGTCGCTAGCGGAGGCCAGTCCAGCAGCCCTGGCCCAACGTCAGGGGGAGCATCCGACAGGCGGCTCCCGAGATGGTGGGCCGTCCATGCTCTCTCGAAAGGGACAGCCCGAGAGCTGAAGCGCCCGGCCCACTGCATCATTGGTCGTTGGCGGCATCTGTCAAACCGGGCGTCGTCACGAACCGGAATACCTGGCGACGTTGGTCGCGGCATGGGCAACATGTGCTCTCCCCTTTGGGATGCTCAGGAGACCGGGGACTACTCGTAATGAAAAGGTTGCCATGATGTTGCGTAGAAAAAAAGGTGAGGCCATTATGCGAGGGACGGAATGCAAGCAGGGAAGAAAGAAGAAACTTGATCAATGCTGTACACCCACACGACAGAGCGACGAGCCCTGCCGATACGCCCACCGCTTTGCCAGATCAACCCTTGCCGTCTTGAACCTGCGTGCAAGCTCCCTCTCCGTGTCGTGTCCATGTCGCGCACCTCCTAATAGACGGGGCTTTTCTCGTCCACCATCGCAGTACGGAGTACGGAGTACTGGACACTCGTCCTGCAACGGACCCCCAGCGCTGCATGACGGACGGACCGGCGCTGACGGGGCTTATACCGGAGTCGGCGGCCGCGTTTCATCTCGAGGTCTTATGCTAAGGTCTTATGCTGTTGGCTACAGGAGACTGACGACGTTCAGTCTGCCGCACCATCATGTTTCCCCCGGCGAGGCAGCAAGGACGACGACGAGACGAAAAGGAAACAAACCCGCGAATGAAAGTGCAGAGGGAGTGGCAGCGTTACATGGCTCGTTGCGAGGGCACGAGAATCTCTGATGCTGAGGGCTTTGACGCCGCCCTGCTTCAGGGACGATGACTCGCCGGTTCTACCTGTAGACCTCAATGGCCTGAACCACGATCGGTCAGCGATCACAGGGAGCAAGTGATGCGCCGGCCAAGCCTTTATGGACCAACGAAACGGGCTGCGCAACATGACAGAGGTACTGATGTCTGCCAGTGCATCTTTGAGACGTGGAGGTGACTTGCCGCTCTCGGCCCCCCCCCGCCCATCCAATGCGCCAACGAAGCGCCTTTGTCGTCTGCCGCCCCCCAAGAGGAATGAATGCACCTCGGGCTTACCAAAGGATCCGCCCATGGAACCTTGGCCCTTCTGGAAAAATCTCACGATCCCGGCACAGGAGGACGGCTTCCCAGGTCTGCGGGTCAGCCTGCCATTCATGCGTCGCTTGGCCATGCTGACGCTTTCCGAGCCCGTCATGAGGTGGTAGCAAGCCGGTCGCGTCGTCGCGCGTCAGCGGGTACTTGAGCAGGACGAGCGCCCGGCTCTGAGGCGCTCGAGACCCGCTGCGCGGTACCTGCGCATCCTTGCCCCGACTGGAATGACTACAGGTACATGTACAGGTATCAGGGCAGCAGGGGTCAAAGCTGGTGCCCTCCAGCCGGTAGGTGACCATGCCCCTGTACCTGTACTCCGTAAGGTACGGGCGACATGGAAGCGTGGGATCACGGCGCTGGGACGATACGTACCCGCACACACGCAGCAACGCGCATCCAGGTTTGGCCCTCCCAGCGCCGGGAAGTACTTGTACAGGGAAGGAGGTGATGAGTCGAGGGAGGCCCCAGCCGGCCGCTGTTTGCTGGTTTCAACCTGTCCAACGTGCCGTCTTGATTTCAGGAGTGATGGCTGCAACCACAAGGCTTGGATGGCGGCCGCCGGAAATGGCCATCCTGGCCGGGCTGGGCGCACGTCCAATTTCCACGACTTCAATGCGCCCAACGATGGATATAGCATAATAGCCAAGATGGCAGACCCGGAGCTGCTCCGCGGTGGCCAAAGGACCCTGCGGAGAGACGCCTTTCTGAGCCCAGAGGCCCCCTTTTCGTCGTCGGTTCTCCCGATACCCTGCTGTTCATGTTCCATCGTCGGTGGGCGCCCTGCGATTCCCTTTCCGGTGATCACCTTGGTACCGGACTACTCGTACCTACTGGACAGATAGGTTGGGCACGAAAAAAGACGTGCCATCATGCGCGCTGGGCGCCGAGGATGCTCGTCTTGCTTGGTCCTCTGGGCATCCGGACGAATCCGGCGGAGCGGGCTCGCGCGTCATGCGACGATCGCCCAGCAGCCCCGGCCGCCGCTCTACCGGCCAGCACGTGCATCGTGCGCTGTGCCGCCGGGTGCTGCTTCGCTGGCACCAGGACGAGTGCCCTGCCCGCCGCATCCTGCATGACGCTCCGTCCCGTTCTGGCAGCGCAATGCTCGTTTCTGGCGTGATGAGCCGTCGTATGGACGAATGGGGTCACCTATGGTTGCTGCAGCAGCATCCAATGTTCGCAACGGCTCCGGTATGCCGTACATTGGGGCAAGGAACTCTACAGGTATGGAGTGCAGTCGGCTCAATCAGTCAATCAATCCACTTCGGCCACGTTCAATTTGGCCTCATGCCACGCAAATGACGCTGCTTTCCCCGCCCGCTCTCCCGCGACGGCTGCTTCCTTTTCGAGGCGCAAAGGCCTCCCGGCGAAGAAGCAAATTTCTCCTCCTCACGGCCGCTACCCCATGTCTACGACGCAAATTGCCCAATTTGAAGTGGCGGCGACCAGGAAAGCCCGCCAGGACCTGCAGGCATTTTACTGGGACCGCCGGGAGGCCCACTCGTGAGATTGGGCGAGTCCCCTTTTTATTTTAGCTGCCGCCAACCTTGGTGTGCCTTGTGCCTTGCGATCGGGGAGGGAGGGTACGCGGGTGCCTCGTATCGCGGCGCTGCCTCCGTTTGTAGCGGGTACCTGTCTGCATCTCTGGCGCCTCGTCTCAACCTCGCCGCCACCCGACACCTGGCGCCCGTAGCAGTGGAGGCTTCTGGGGGCCCACGACTCTCGCCCCCGCCCCATCCAGTGGCCGCTTGTGTCGGTCCCCTCCCATCAATCAAACCATGCCGACGACGGGTCGCCCGGCTGTCGAACCCACCGCAGAAACAGAGAGAGAGAGAGAGAGAGAGGCGCTGCCACGGAGGCATCGGCTGCTGTACTTGTAACCAAGGGCTGCGAAAGTCCGGGCACGGGCCGTGGAGCCTCCCACTTCGACCCCTTGTTGCTGCTGGGCCCTGTTTCTCACCTCGCTCATTCTTTGGCTCATCTGCGACACGCGCTCCCCCGGCAAGAAAACAGCACCCACCACCTGGACCAGCACCGGAAGCACCACCAGCTCCTCCGTCGACTGGGCTGCTCGGGCATTCCCCACGGCCCCAGTCGACCCTGCAAGCACTGCTCCTCCTCCCGTCCCCTCCCTCTCTCGCGCGCTGGCCTGCTTCCTCCCTCCCTCCCTCCCCCCCCAATCCTGCTCTCACAAACTCGCTTGGCTCTCACCTCCGTCATTTTCTGTACCTCCTACGATCAAGTAGCGCGCGCGACAATCTTTCAATCTCAGCTTTGGCTGTACCGTGGATGAGAAGCGCCCGTGGTCGGATCCGTCTGCCCTGCAACCAGGCGCTGCCACTCCCAGTCCACCAAGCTCCAGCGGTCTAGGCGATCCTTCCGCGATCAGCGGGCTCGAGCTACCTACCACCCACCCCACTGATCCCCAGCAAAGAGCTCCCTCCTCTACTCTCGCTTCTCTCCCTTTTCCCAGCAATATCAACGCTATCCACTCGTCATCAATCACGCTCACTTCAGTCACTCCTTTTCCTGTCTGCTGCTACCCGTTGCGTACCTCTATAACCTCGAGTTTGACTCTCTGCTCGACGTCAGCCACTCTTTCTCCGCCAGTCTCACTTGACCCGGCCAAATCCTCAATCTGCAGTCTCGACGCTGTCCGCGACCTCACCTCACCACCCTGGATGCACTGATAAATCACCGTCAGCTCCTCGAAAGAGCTTCGTTGCCGTGTCTCGCCTGGCCCCTGCGCGTTCCGGCCTGCGTGCTCTGCCGGACTGGCCAATCCCTGATTGAGCTCGTCAGGAGAGCCAGCACTCAACCACCTAGAAGAGCAGCACCGTCAGGACAGCGCTTGCTGTCACCACAGCGTCGCGAGAATGACAGTCACCAATGAGCTTGCACATCGCAACCAACCCCATGGGAACACGGCCCTCGAGGAACGGTTCGAGGTCTTGAAGGAGATTGGTGATGGAAGCTTTGGAAGCGTCGTTCTAGCCCGAGTTAGAACGGCCGGCGCCAGCGTTGCCCGGCGCGGGTCTGTGGTAAGTCTACGCCTCGAGCTGCCCGCATGGCGCCCGTCTAAACCCAATTTCCAGGTTGCCATCAAGTCCATGAAGAAGGCATTTGATTCGCTCGCGCCATGTCTGGAGCTGCGCGAAGTCGTCTTCCTACGGACGCTCCCCCAACACCCGCACCTCGTTCCCGCTCTGGACATCTTCCTCGACCCCTTCACCAAGAAGCTCCACATCTGCATGGAGTACATGGAAGGAAACCTCTACCAACTGATGAAGGCCCGGGATCACAAGTGCCTCGACAATGGAAGCGTCAAGAGTATCCTCTTCCAGATCATGCAGGGCCTAGAACACATTCACTCTCACCACTTCTTCCATCGTGACATCAAGCCCGAGAACATCCTCGTCTCGACATCCGCACATCAAGAATCCACCAACTCGTTCCGACGCTACTCGGCTCTCGTCACTCCGCCGTCGACAGCCCCGACTTATACCGTGAAGCTGGCCGACTTTGGCCTGGCCCGAGAGACTCACTCCAAGCTGCCGTACACGACCTACGTTTCCACGAGATGGTACCGGGCGCCCGAGGTGCTTCTGCGAGCCGGTGAGTACTCGGCGCCCGTAGACATCTGGGCCGTCGGTGCCATGGCCGTCGAGATCGCGACGCTGAAGCCGCTCTTCCCTGGCGGAAACGAGGTTGATCAGGTATGGAGGGTCTGCGAGATCATGGGCAGCCCTGGCAACTGGTACAACAAGGCGGGAGCCCGCGTTGGCGGAGGGGATTGGCGCGAGGGCACCCGGCTGGCCGGGAAGCTGGGCTTTTCATTCCCCAAGATGGCGCCGCACGCCATGGACACCATCTTACAGTCTCCGCAGTGGCCGCCAGCCCTCAGCAACTTTGTCACCTGGTGTCTGATGTGGGACCCAAAGAGTCGCCCAACATCTTCCCAGGCCATCATGCACGAATACTTCCAGGACGCCGTGGATCCCATGAGGCCCAGGTCGTCGGCTTCCAGGATCTTGGGACGCAAGCAGTCAGACTTGGGCCGCGGCTCCAAGGACGCCAGCGGCATGGCGCAGACCTCTGCCAAGCCGTCTTGGTTCCGCAAGTCGCTCATCGGCCGCAACGAAGCGCCGGAGCCAGCTGTGGCTCAGATGCAGGTCAAGGAGACTGCTGCCCCGCGACCATCCCCGGTCCACGCCTCGACGACTATCGACATTGCGAACGGAAGGCCTCGACCCAGTGCCAGCAAGCGAAGTACCTGGACCAATGGAGTTTCCAACGCCGCCCCCATGCCCATCCTACCAACGATCCGGCCCATCTCGCCGTTGTCCGATGCTGTCACTGCTCGTGCCAACAATGGACAGTGCCCAGCCGGCACCAATGGGGCCCGCGGGCAGGAAAAGGCCAAGAAGATTGGTAGACAGCTGTCCGTGGCATCGAGCACAAACAACTACACAGAACTGCACCGTCAGCAGGCCGAACGTGCCCTCAATGGCAACTCCGGACTCGCTTCACCACCCAGCGGACAGAAGGAGAGTTTCTTCTCACACCTGCGCAAACGGGCCAGGCGCTTCTCGGGACGCCATCAGACGCCCGTCTCGCCATCATACGACGACATGGAGTCACAGATTGGCTGCGGGCCTTGGGCAAGCAATCGTTCATCCATGGTTGTAGACCAGCCACAAGCCCCAGCCCCCAAGGCCGAGGTGTACGAGTCGCTGGACAAGGCGCTGCGCGACGTGCAGAACAACCTGGACTCTCGATCGCCACTGCCGCCAAGCCACCAGTACACGACAAACAGCAAGTTGAAGCGGCACCACTCTTTGCCTCAACAGCAAGCTCGGTCCGTCGACAACCTCATCGGTGCAGCTCGCGCGGGGCCCATCTCGAGCCGCACCAGGCGAGCGCAGGCGACTCAGGGGATGCATCAGTACGAGGCCCCAGCCGAAGAGGACGAGCTCCTCGACGAAGTCTTGACCTCGACTCAGCGGGCCATGGCGCGGATGGACGGGGCCGGCAAACCCCTGAGGCAATCGGCCAGCAACTTGGGCCTGGGAAGCCCGCATCCGTACCCCAGTCCGGCGCCATCGGCCAACGGAAACCGGGTACTCTACGGAGACGGCCACGAGGCCCTGACACCGAGGCCCTTGGACCTCGGCAGGAAGACGGACAATCAGTACAAGTGGCCGACCCCACCCTACGAGGGTAGCGAGTGGGGAGCCTCGGCTTCGGCGAGCATCTGGGCCGCCGGAAACAGGTTCTAGGCGATTTAATTGAGGAGGAAGAGCATGGACCTCGAACGTGACGACGCCCAGATTGCGGAAGGAAAAGTTGTGTCGGTGTTCCATCTCGCATATAAATGGCGTTTGTGGGTATTGGATGGGAACACATTGCTCTCATTTATCGATTTCATCTCGGCGGTTTGATTCTTGGGCATCTCGACTCGGCTACACTACGGTCTTTATTAACCCCCCGTTCGATTCGACGTGCGACCACTGTCGCGTTGCCCGTTGTTCAAATCACCGCCTGGCTCGGCGCTCTGCCATGTCCAGCTCACTATTCACTGGATTTCTTTTTACTTTTCGAATCTTTGAGCAGCCTGAGCACCAAATACCCCCCAATATAGACTACCAAGGGCAAGCGAGCTCATTCCGTGCAATCTGCTTGGAGCAAAATACCTCATTATTCAGCAACCTTGACTTCATAATGTTAGACTAGATGCACAGCTGGAAGAGGGAGGAAAGGAGCGCTAGGTGCTGCGTCGGGCAGCTGGGCAGCCCGATACGAGTCGCTAGCGAAATAGACAATCCGGGGTTTCTTTGCAGAGACCCTGTAGCTGCTGAAGCAAGTCTCGATGCAGTTGGTGATGTTTCGTTACGATGAGTGAGCAATTGATGTCTTTGCATGGTTCGACATTGTCGTTTGCAGAGTCTCCGAGCGTCGATGGGCTGGGCGACGCGACGCGTCAGCTCTCAGAGCAGGGACCAGGAATCACTCCAGGCCGAGTGATCCAAGACAGACACGAAATAGATCAGGCAAGGCAGCCAGCATGTACGTTGATGCCTGCAATGATAGCAAGGCGCAGCCGACGCGGGATCATCTGTGCGCGCTCCCCGTTCCGTGCATTCTTGTAACCTCGCATCAAGTGGCAGAGCCAATGAGGGGCTGGCCACTGCCAGCTTCGAGAACAAGTCGCCTAGAGACGTGTTCTGTTCTTGGTAGAACAATGCATGTGCTAAGTGGCATCTGAATAGCCAACCCGTGCGGCTTGAATGGCCGGGGTCGCCGACAGGAGATTCGTCAGGGACGCGCCAGCAAGACTGCGAGTCGTCACGTGCCCATGGCATCTGTTCCTGGAAGCTAGCTTATTAGCAGTGCTGAAGCCACGAACGAGCGCTACGGCAGCCCCCACGAAACGGCGGTTTGGCAGGCAGCAGGATAGGCGCAGAAAGAAACGGCCCATTCCTTGCGACGATCTCATCTTTCGTCTCTTTCTCTGCCTGCTGCCTGACAACCAGACAGTTTCTTTTTTCTTTCCAGTTTCTGGATGGTTTGCGCAGACACAACGACGGCATCAGGCAGACTCGTTGCGGCTCAAGTCTGACACTGACAGTGGGGTAGCTGAGCAAGAGGACAGCGGGATTCATCGGCGAGAAGCTTACGTTTCACGACGGCAAACCTGGCGATAAACTACGACATTGGCACTGAATTGTGAGCCATTGCGACCCCTGAATCTACGAAATTGCTTTTGCTCTTGCTCATCGCATTGCCGCGCTGACCACGCGGTAGGCGTCAACTGTCTTCGCAACGAATCCCACCGAAGCCACCACACGGCCGTAGTCCGTCGATCGCCGCCCCGCCTCTGAAAGTGCACACATTACAGGTTCCGAACACTCATTTCGGAGACCACAGCGTGAATACAAAGGAGGACCCATTGACGGCCCTGACGGCCCTGAGGCGGTGACAGCCGGCGGACTGGTACGACTCCAAAAAAGACGACTGCTCACGTAACACCTCGAAGACGGGGACGCAGGAGGACGAATACGGTGAGAGGCGTCACTCATCCCGCTGAGCTGCGCCATGCAGGCGAGCAACAGCAGCACCATGAGCCTCAACCTGCCGCTGCGGGCCAACACCAGTCGTCGCAACCAGGAGAGCCGCAGCTACTTTACCAGCTACACGCCGCCGAGCTCGACCGAGGCCATCAACGGGCCGGTTCGGGAGCCAGCGAGGGAGCAGCCGCCCATTAGCGATCGGCTGATTGTGGGCGTCGACTTTGGCACGACTTTCTCAGGGTGAGTAGGCGGCCACGCTTTGCTTTTGTACGGTGCTCTGGGTGAAGTCTTCGAGTCGATATAGGACGTGACGAGTTTGTTCTGGTGCGGGCATGCAATTTCCCAGGCGTTGGTCGCATTGGCGGACGGCCTCTGTCTCTCAAGTGACATGAGATCCACGACACTTTTTCGGCACAGAGAATGAGAGCAAGAAACGGGAAAAGGAGCCTCTTTGACCGCGAATCTCCCGACTGACCTTGTCGCAGTGTCGCTGCCGTTTACACCTCCACCCCCGACGACATTGAAATCATCAAGACCTGGCCTGGAGGCAACGGCATCACCTCGGACAAGGTTCCCACGGAAATTGCCTACGACTTTCCATCGAATGCCTCGCCGGCATCAGAGCCAACGGCAAAATGGGGCTTCCAGTTCAGACCCGAGGAGTCGCGTCTCCGCTGCATCAAGCTGTTTCTGGACCGATCTCAGAAGCTGCCCTTTTACGTCAGCCCTCTCGACACGGCCGCCCAGCTGAAGCGCTTCAACAAGAATGTCGTCGATGCCGTCAGCGACTACCTGACGCAGATATACAAGCACACCATGGACACACTGACTCGGCGCTACGGCGAGTCGTTCATGGCATCGACCAAGGTCGAGTTCGTCCTGACGTGCCCGGCCGTGTGGAGCGACGCGGCCAAGAACACGACGCTGTTGGCCGCGGAGCGAGCTGGCATGGGGAGCCGATCCGAGATTCAGATGATCAGCGAGCCCGAGGCGGCGGCGGTGTACACGCTCAAGGCGATCCAGCCCAACAACCTCAGCATTGGTGACAACTTCATCGTGTGCGATGCCGGTGGCGGTACCGTCGATCTCATCGCGTACAAGATCATGTCCCTGAAGCCCCTGCGAGTCGAGGAATCCGCCGTCGGCACAGGGGGTCTCTGCGGAAGCGCCTTTCTCAACTACAGATTCGAAGAGCACGTCAGGATCAGGCTGGGACAGGCGCGCTTCGATGAGATGAAGGCGAAAAAGGGCAAGACTTGGCAGATGGGGCTCAAGTACTTTGAAGAATTCGTCAAGCGCAACTTCAACGAGGATGAGTATCAAGAGGTCAATGTCCCGTTCCCCGGCTTGCCCGACGACGAGGAAGCCGGTCTCGACTCGGGATTCCTGGTCATGAGTGCGGCGCAGATCAAAGACATCTTTGAGCCCGTGGTCAAGGAAGTCTGTGACCTCGTCAATGGCCAGGTAGAAAGTCTGCGGGCCAAGGGCGGCGTCGTCTCGGGCATTGTCCTCGTGGGCGGTTTCGGCCAGAGCGACTATCTGTACAGACGACTCAAGCAGCACTTTACGAGCGCCGCTCCCCCTCCCTACAGCGAGCGACCAACGCATGCGAGCATCAGCGCGACGCAGGAGAACGGGTCCATCGAGGTGATGCAGCCGGTGTACGCGTGGACCGCCGTCGTTCGCGGCGCGGTGCTGCGGGGCTTGGAGGGCAACATGGTCATCTCGCGAAAGTCGAGAATGTATTACGGGACGTCTTACGCCACGGTCTACGACGACGAGAAGCACTCAGTCAGCGAGCGGTACTGGTCGCCGTTGTGGGAACGGTGGATGGTGTCGGACCGGATGCAATGGCACATTGCCAAGGTACGTCTGCTCACCGACTCTGTGCACGCGCTTGAGCTGTTGACACGCATGTCAGGGCGAGGCCCTCTCGCCGCTGTCGCCCATTGCTTTTCACTACACACGCAACTTTCGGCCGGGTCAGTCACTCATCGTGACGGACGATCTGATTGCGTGTGACGCGGACGAACCGCCAGCGGCCTACACGCGAGACTTGATCAACGTGTGCACGATGACGACGGACCTCAACGCCGTGCCTCGCAGTCTGTTTACGCGCCTGACGACGACTCGCGGCGTCGAGTTTGACAACCTCGACTTTACGCTCGAGATGATTGTGGACAGCGCGGGGCTTGGGTTCGAGCTCAAGGTGGATGGCGTGCGCTACGGAAGGGTAGAGGCCGAGTTTCACTGATGCGAGGGGCTTGGAGCATGTCGTGACTCGAGCGCTGCTGCGTGTTTGACGGAGAATGAAGGCGTTGGACTATACATGTAGTGGGATATGGCCACGATCAAGCGTGCTCATTCTTGCATGATGTTTCCGATTGGCATCCGTCATCAGAACGACGACTGATGATGCGTCAAGTAATCACCAAATCTATACGGGTCTGGCCTTGAGCCTCCAACGCTTTAAGATACTAGCCATTCTTCGCAGCGAACCACACGGACCCTGATATTGCCCAAGACAGTCTAATGCAGCAACAAGGCAATGGCCCCCGGCAACAGACGCGTAGAATCATGCATGCTGAATTTGATCAGGCATTTGCCGTCAGATTAGGCACAAGTAGATCCAAGTCTTCACGTGGGGACCCACCTATCCCGTCAGAGGCTGGCGGCTTATTCCCCAGCCTCGGGACAAGCCCCAGATAAACTCAAGGCCCGAACCAGGTTCCACTCCGCCTGGCCGCTCTGTTGCGGCGACAGCCGGGCTCTGTGGGGGATCAGACGGGCAGAATCGGGTGCCCTATACCCCGGCCGACGGCGTCGCGCGTGTATGAGATGGATGAGGAAACGCAATGTGCCGACAACAGTCCTTGGCTGGGGCGACGCGTACTAGCCTACATGTAAACAGTCAATGCTGCAAAATATTTCCTGTGCTGTCCTCGGATGCCGATATAGCCTGGAATTAGAAAAATCATACTGGAGCCCAACGCCTGTGCTTTGTACAGTGGTGTACCTTGGCGCTATGTGCCTTTGTATATTTATCCAAACTCGCGGGGCTCCGTTACTGGAGACGGACCAGGTGCTCGGCTGCCGCTCACATTTCTGCGTATAGCCACCTGAACAAAGAAGTTGCCATTTTGCCAAGGCTCCCCTGTCATTAATGTCAAGTCAAGTAACCCCACATAGCAGCTTCATACAAGTCCCTCGGCTGTTCGCTGACACACAAATGGACGCTCTTGGCAATGCTCAAGAATGCAACCGATTGCCACATGTTCTGGCCCGCCTTGAACAAGCGCATCTGGTTCCGCTCCCATACCTGCGCTAGGGGGGGGAGAAGGTCGGGGAACTATTCTAGCTGCAGACACGTCAGTTGCGCAAGGCCTAGAAAGAGAGGAAGCAGTCAAGACACGGCACTTAGCCACGCTCTGATGTCCTCGATTATGGACGGACTGCGTTGATCGACTCGCGATCCGGGGTCCGCGTCCTTTGCGTAGACGTGACGGGGCCACATGAGGTCCCACAGACGTTGACCCAGAAGTCGCCTCGAAGTGATGAAGCGGTATTTGGGTCCCTCGACGGGGCCTTTCCTCGCCCAGATGTAGGCAAAGTAGCACACCTCCATGAATACTTCTTGCGGGTTCCCCTCAAGCTGCGGCCAGGCCTGCGCGTAGGCTCGAGCAACCTCGGCATATACTCGAGAGTCGAACACCCACAAGTAATACTCGAGCAGCCACCCGGCGTGGGAGAAATTCTCGATCTTGAGCAGGTCGCCGCACGGCGTGGACCCTGTGACGACGGCTTAGTACAAGTTGCAGTGGTCTGACAGAACTTTCGGCTTACAATCGATCGGATGACTGCTGCCGTTGCGACTCTCGGGCGTGTGGACTACGAAAGGGTTTTCGAGATACTCGTTGACAATGTCGGCAAGCCAGGTCGTCCGCAGCATAATGCCCTCCGAGTCGAGCAGCAAGCAGTGTCGCTTGCCCGTGTTCAAACAGCCGTACATCTTCTTGAAGTTTTGGAGCATGCACTTGCTCATGCCCTTTGTTAAACCAGCCACGTCTATTTCGGGCGCGTAATACTCGAACTGCATGGCCTCGTACTCTACGATGCGGAGACCTGGGAGATGGTAACTGACACTTTCCTTGCCC
The DNA here is from genome assembly GCA_024340015.1 of Tolypocladium ovalisporum. Classification (NCBI taxonomy): domain Eukaryota; kingdom Fungi; phylum Ascomycota; class Sordariomycetes; order Hypocreales; family Ophiocordycipitaceae; genus Tolypocladium; species Tolypocladium ovalisporum. The sequence continues at coordinate 17,884 of JALHBZ010000107.1, forward strand.
GACTCGAAACGTGCCGTGCGGAAGCCGTCAATGTCTTCTCTTAGCAGCATCAAGTTGATCTGCCACCGGTGGCAATCTACGCAGTGCCGTATCATAGACCTGCCTCGGCCTGTTAGCCTGACGAGTGCTCACCACGAGGAAGTCTCGGGAGCCACGTTACCGGAGAAACTTGACGCAATATTCGGCATGGCCGTGGAAACTCGGTAGGATGATGGCGGTGTTGAATATCGTTTGACGACGTTTTCTGCCGAGCTCGAGGGATTGATTGCCCTTGGCCAGATCTCTCTCCAGCATCCCTCGCAGTTGGAGGTTGGACAGCTTGTCTGAGTTCTGGAACATGGGCCAACGGTCGTGCTCGGGATCCGGCTGCTCCACATCGGCGACTGCGAAATTGACCGAATGGTGCAGCGTCGGGTGTTGATCCGACGTGTCGTCGTATAAGACGCAGCTCAGCCTCGACGCTGAGTCAAAGACCAGGAGCCTGCCATCATTACCGAGCGCCAGGGATTGCGAAGCCGGCATCTCCAACGGCCTCTCATCTTCCTCGACCGATGAGCACTCCCGCGATATACTCGAGTCCCAGCGTCGGTCGGCAGCGGCGTGGCCGTTTGCGTCCGTGGCCATGACCTGGATTCGGACCGCCCCGCCTGCGTCTACGGTCATGTAGGGCTTGCCAGTAGCAGCGCCCTTTTTCCTGGAGGCGCCGCTGTTTGCCCACCAGATCGGGTTCCATGTTGCATGCAGATACGTCTGCAAGGTAAGCTCGCCGTCGTCGGCAAGCTGCAGTCGCCATTCGCCGTTGGGGGAAACGAGGACTCTTTGCTCTGGATGTAGCACGGCATCGGGCACCTTGTAAGGCACTTGGACCTTGCTCGCGGCAATGGAGGCGTAAACGCGCGCAGGACTCGCCTCCGGCGTTGGTCCCGGGACGGCGTCGGGGTCGGGGCCGGGGCCGGGTTTCTTTTGGAGCCCGGTCTGCACGGGCTCCGGGGCTGCGCTGTGGTCTTTGGCGACTTCGACAACGTTGGAGTGGGTGATCCAGAGCAGACTGGAGAGCACAAGAACGGCGGCAGCGAAAATGGCCAAGTGCCTGGGCGACTTCAGGGGACCCGCCCGTGAGCAACGTGCTCCAAGGCCCGCGGGTTGGTCGACGTCGGGTTCTGAGGCTTTGTCTAGGCGACCGAGTTGGTATCCGACCGTCTTGCTCATGACCATGGCTGTAATCGACTTCGGCAACCGGTGCTATTGCCAATCGCGCATGCAAAAGAAGCTGACGGACTTTGGTCGAGATGAATGGGAGAAGTGAGTAAGAAGTGCCGATACAGATACCGAAGCAATGCGCTAACATCCTAGCGAAAACACTAAACATCGCCCTGGGTAGTTTTGTAATGAGGGCATTGACCGCAAAGGCTCCAGGTCCTCGTCTGACCCGGTCTTCTCTTCTCTTCATCGGCAGTTACACAATTGCGGCACAGTTGCGGCACGCTGCGGCACGTTGCGGCGCAGCCAGATTGAAACCGCCTCGAAGGGCCAACTGATGAGGTTGTGCGGCCGAAGAAAATGGCGTGAAGTGAAGGTTTATATTGGCAGATAATGTCAGGACCATGGCTGCACGCGGTGGCAGACGAGAACCACGCACTAAAGACTCCCATCCCTCAGGCAGCATAAGCACTATTAAAGGTAGCACTGGTCCAGCGAGGAGATTTGCGGCATGAAGCCTTCTCTATGTTGTGTGCTCGAAGAAATTGGCAAGCGTTGCCAGACAAGTCCGTCCAGTCGCAATGTAAGAAACAGACTGGCGGAGGAGCATGAAGCACTGCATACAAGGTCAACGTAGCGCCAACTCCGCGCGATGCACTCCACGGCTGAACTCCGCAAGCAGTAATTATTTCGCTTCTCGATACGTTTTCTCCCCCTTATGGGCGCTGGTCTCCTCTTTTGCCGATCAAGGTGCGGGTGTCGCTCTACGCGATTGGGTCCTACCCATGCTAGATGCGTTTGCTGATGAAGGGATTGGAAGCCGCTCTCCCATGCTTCAAATTGGCCCGACGCGATACCATGATCGTCCTCAATGATGGTGCATATAAGAGCGCGCATCGAGGCCGGCCCATCCAGACTCGTTCCTAGTGCAGCTATTTCAGAAGGACGAAGCGCAACCCACGCCCCAACATGTATGCTATCCAATATAGACCTCAGATTCAGTTCTTAGGGTCACGAAGCGTTCATACATTACGCTCAATGGCTCTCATTACCTGGACTCGGTTGAGGTAGCACTTCCCGAGACCCCTAACCCAAGCTCCCGAGACGTTTGTCAAATTTGTTTCATTTTCATCGTCCAGAAAGCAGAAAGTTTAGACTAATAGTCTTCTGTATAAGCCCCTGGAACCGAAACACCCCGGATCATCTCTCGCCTCTCGCTAACGGATGATAGATCCAGACGGTATCGATGCTGTAGCCAGCATCACAGTCTCGTAGTTTGCAAGATGTAAGCGCAACCCAAAGTCTCCAGGCGCGAAGCGGTCGGGTGCTCGAGGTTAGATCCAGACCTGTTATCAATTGGAAATATGATGCTCAACCGGCTTCCGAGGAAAAATCTGCTTCCGAGTGGGCGGTTGAGCTTGTGGCTACTCTTGTATTCGGCCCGGAGGTAAGAGCATGAGTATCACCTCGAAACCTCGCTCGTGCATTCGTAGAAGTGGGCGCCGACAAAACTTGCGTAACCAAACTTCATTGGAGAGCTGACCATTCGTCTGTTATTTCTCTTGCCCGCTATGCAAGCTCTAATACCATCGCCGCGCTCAATGTCAAAGTATCCTGACCCGAACCGAACATCATTCCAAAACAGCTCGCGACGTCGCAATCTTTAGTATCAAGACAGGACTTGATACTCTCATCACGGTCCGCGTTCGCTTTCTTCATCCTCGTCACTAGGGTTGAAGCTGTACCGTGACGGTCGTTCCGAGACTACGAATGTTCTCTCAGAATCCGCGTTGTTTTCCTACCGTTTCTGACGGTTGATGCATAGCTGCACTTGCTCTGCAGAGTAGAGATTTTGATTGGTCTCGTGCGCGGCATCTATGTGCTATCGATCCGATCCAATTGGCGGCCGCGGCAAGCTCGGAAGTGAATTCCGCTGGGAAGGTGAAGTTCGCGACGATGGACCTGTGATGAGCGCTGCGTTGTAGGCTGCGTAGTCTCGAGAAACAAAGTCTTGGGCTTGAAAATCCAGAGATCTACGAGACCCTATTGGCGGCTGCACCAGCCCCGAACCGTCACAGCGAGAATCGTAGTCTGGCTGCGTGTCTTCCGACAACTCGCGGATGCTGCGTCTTGATGCTGAATCTGCGGCCGCTTCAGCGAGCAAACTTCCGCTAGAACTCCGTATGTCTCTTGACAAGGAGCTCGTGCGTGGAAGACTGCGCGAAAAGTTCAAAGACGCAGGATCCTCACCTCCGAGGGAAGTTGCTCCCCTCGTTTCATCTTCGCAAAACCCGCCATGACACTTCAATGGCGTGGGGACGCTATCCTGACTCCAACATGACTGACCCAGAGGCGACGCAACGGTAGGAGAGTAGTCCCTGTGGGCAAAGGGCTGCACCTTGTTGATGACTCTCCTTCGCGTCAAAGGCTTTTCGCTGAGCTCGTTGTGCATGAGCCGCTGGTGCGCAACGCTGTAGTGGCCCTTGTAGCCGACGTCGTTTGTTTTCTCCGACAGCGACATTTGTGGATGCGAGAGCTTTCCTGAGGGCGGTAAATTGAGAATTGTTTCCAGCCTTGCTCTGTGAGTTGAGCGAAGTTGCAGAACATGAAGTGCGGCTTGGGCGAGGAGATGTGAACATTAAGTCTTGAGAGCAGCTCATTTTCACGGTGGCGACAAGATGCAAACGAACAGCCTCGCATTGTAACTGTGACGATGGTTACTGGGATGCGGTTTGAACACAACAAGTTTGCGCTGCATGGAATTACAATGCGCAGAGCCTCGGCTTTGTCTGTTCAGACTTGCGTCTTCGAGCACAGCGCGACAAGGACAAAGAAACTAAACATGAACCGAGCACAGACAAGAGCGTGTGTTGCTTCGGTTCACTAACTTTGATGAGTGAGATGCACTCTACTCTGTACGAGTCGCAGCGCCTAGCGAAGCCGTGTGACGGGCGGCTTCACCAAACACTGGAGAGGGCGGCTGCTGAGGATTCTGACGGTCTATTACTCCTTCAGAGCACATATGTCATGGGGCAACGAGAATCACCACCATGCCACCAAGGGTATGTGTTATATTGTTTGACCGCATTGCTCAGGTCAGATGACTGAGGTTGTGCGACGTCTTTGTGCAATCAAAACTCACTGTCTTGCAGGCGTTTTGAGGGATGAGAGACGCCCAAACATTGAATATCCTAGCGATTCCAATCAGTCCGCTTTCTTCAGCCCGCTTTCTTCAGCTCCATTATAGTATCTAGTTTACGGTCCAGGATGTTTGGTTGCCTCACCACATTCTCTCTCTTGCTGCACCTCATTGCAGATCGCGCAGGTCGAGAGAGCTCCGGAGCGACACCGTGACAACCACTGACACAGATGCTTCGAAAAGTGGTGTTGAGATGGACGGTCAAGTGAGAGCTGCATCTCATCACTTGGGCCAAAGCGTGAGTGGGCCCAAGCTTGAGCTTTCCAGTGCAGACGCATTCATTCCATAGTTCGTGTGATTAACAGACAATGTTTGCACGTGGTGACTCAAATGTGCGGCGTCTGTGAAATCGACATTCTTACCATCGCTTCAGTAAATCATCCACTACCCTTCGGGAAAGATCATGTGATGGTGTCCAGAGTCGGAAGCAATGACAGCGCGAACACAAAAAGAGTAGCAGCCAAAATATATTCTCAGTTACTTTGAGGCAACATTTCGAGCGCGGGATGGCAATGCAGGCGCAAGAATCGCAAATTCATCTCAATCATTGCTGTTCTTTCTTCCAAAAGCACCGAGACGTATTATCTACAGCTGGGAGTGTGGCTCCTTCGCTTGGTGCAAGTGCCGTAGCAAAGTCCAGTAACCCTGCGCTAGACCAGCTTGTAAACGTCATTGTCTTCTCTCCTTACCCTTGGGCTCAATCGCACGTCTTGATGTTCGGGAGCCGCCTGTGAAAAGGTCAAAATTCTCTGGCCCGCTAGGGATGGTCATGGTACTTTCGAGGTTGAATTGCAAGCATCGCGGCACCTAATTGGTCGCCGCGGGAACTTGGCGCCATTACGTTGCTTCTGTGCTTCTCTTCACAATTGTCGTCAGCCTTTGTGCATGGAACTCCGCTGTGAATAAATCAAGTGATAAGACAGCTCCGTCTAAAGAAGCCGAAGGGGAAGAGTCGCGGAGATTGGCGGACTCAAGAGGACAAGTGAAGATTTGCGCTTTGTCAATAGAGTCGTGACATAGCTGACGAGTGCTGAGGCTTGATGTCGCGTCCCAGATTGCAGACCAGCTCTCCATGCACGCCATTGACTTGCGCGACTGCCCGGCTCGTAACAACGTAAGGTCAGAAACAGCGCCCCCGAGTCAATGACCGAGACGTATAAAAGAAAGGCACATTGGGTCTGGAGAGGCACTCTCATACTCTTTAGACCAACAACTAAGTAGGGTAGGCCGGAGTGACTCCACGTCACTACATGTATTTGGCAGACTTTTTGATATCATTCGTGCGCACGGATACGGCGACCCAACGCCGAATGTATTGACTGGGGCACTCTCCTACATTTCTGTGCTCGCACCAAGGGGAAGCAACGTGCGGAGTACTCTATGGAGTGATATAACCAAGGCTAATGAGCTGCTGATACATAGCCGCTAAGATGCGAGTAATTACCAATTAGGGATCCATGATCCCAGCAGACGGAGCCCTCGTGGGCGGGAACTGTGGGTCATGGGATCCAAAAACAGAGGAAGGAGGGGTCCCCCTCCCCGCAAATCCCACTTTGCGTTTATTTCTGTCCCTGTCGTCCGAATCGCGACATCACCGCTAGCTATCGCGGCATCAGCGCGCAGCTAGCTGTAGTCCGTAGACGTCCCAGGGCCAAGCAAAAGGGCCAGACCTTCGGCTATCTGGCAGCGTCTGGTCTGATCTCGCGTCGAAGCGCCAGCTTCTCGCATCTGGCAACCTTTTGCCCGCAGCCGGCTACGCGGCGACTACAAACGTGCAGTACTCATGCGTTTCGCCGCCTCCCCCGCTACGCATGTTTTGCCTGTTGGCACTGTCAAGTCGGCCCTTTAGTCCGCACGTGTGGCTCAACCACTGATTCGATCCTTCGTCGAGCTGTACAGTGCCTTCGTCTCCGGGGCGACAATTGGTTCCAGCATACATGTATTGAGAAGCGAGCGAGCTTGAAACTGCGTAGAAGTGTCTCTTGATCACGAGAGAGCGGCGTTAGCAGGCCCATTTGTGCCTCGGTATTGATGGGGGATAACAATGTGGTGGAGTATCCGTACTCCAGTGTTACATGTGGCTTGCAGATGGCCAGATATGAGCTGCGCTTTCGGTTGGTTGTGTTCAGACACTTGCTCAACGGGCTAGACAAAAGTTCCGACGGTACCCGGAGACGCGGTGAATGGACCTTCCTGATGAATCCTGCGTGGCACTCGTCTGCGGAAGGGTTCGTTACTCGCTCAATGATCAACTGTCTCGGCCGATAGTCTAGAACAGCCCGTCGGGAAGGATCGTCAATGACGCTTCGCTATTGGCAACACACGGCAAGAAGTGGCAATGGCATAACAGCGAGGTCGCATCACACCACTGGTTACCTCAGCCCTCGTGGTACAATTTCAAATTGCCCGGAAGGGAAGTGGTGAGTTGAAAAGTCTCAAAAGGTCGTACGGCGCCAATGTAACTCATGTGCATGTGCTGCACCACTCCTCTGCGCCTCAGACATAGTTGCCCGCTCGAAGCGCATATCGTCTTTACTTGGTGCTCTACACAGCCCGCCAGCACCGATGGCTGACAAGATCATCATCGCAGGGCTCAACCCGGTTGAGGGCAAGGCGGTCCCGGTTCCCAGTCACGATGCTATCAACGAGAAGATTCGTCTCGGTGCTGACGAGGCAGAAGCTGTCAAGAAAGAATCACTGAGTTATGATGTCAAGGCGGCCCCACCTCTGTCAGACGGTGAAGATCACGACAAGGACGATGAAAGCGCCGACGTCATTATCATTACCGGCGCCGATGCGGCTACCCATCTGCTTCCGCTGCGTGACGATGGTGAGCCCGCTTTGACCTTTCGAAGCCTCTTCCTGGCGACTTGTCTATCGGCCTTCCAGGCTGTCATGAGCCAGATCTACTCGGTTCGTAGTCTTTGAGCTTATAGGGCCTTGGATATGCAACCTGAGCTTATCCGTCTTCAGTTCAAACCTACCAACGTCACCATCTCGGGAACTTTCATTGTCCTCATCGCCTACTTTGTCGGCAAGGCTTGGGCCGCCTTTCTGCCCCGCGGCGATCGATTCGAAGCTCGATGGAGACAGCAAGGAGGCCAAGGAAAACCTCCTCGATGGATCAGGCTCGTTTCACTCTTCAACTATGGGCCCTGGAATCTGAAAGAGCACGCAGTATGCTCCATCACCGCGACATCTGCATCCAACGCCGCCGCCAGTATAACCGTGTTCACGGCGCAGAATCTTTTCTACGACCTGCCCTTGAGCGCGACCACCGTCATCCTGAGCACCATTTCAATTGGACTGTTTGGATACGGTCTATGCGGCATCTTACGACCAATTGCTGTCTGGCACGTCGACTCGGTCTACTGGAGTACTCTTCCAACAATCAAAACTCTCCAAGGGCTGCATTGGCAGGACTTGAAGAACTCGAAGCCCCTCCGAGTCTTCTGGTACAGCTATGTTGGCATGTCTGTCTACGAGTTCTTCCCTGCCTACATCTTCCCATGGCTCAACTCTGTTTCCATCCCATGCCTAGCTGCAATGAAAGCCACTGGTGACAAGGCAGCTATCCTCACTAATCTTTTCGGCGGGGCCACCAACAATGAGGGCTTGGGGCTTTTTAGTCTGTCGTTCGATTGGCAATATGTACGGCAGTATTCCTGAATTGACGTGACGATGCTAATGAAATGAACTCGGCTACAGATCACTTCTGTCAACACCTCTCTTCCTCTCAAGCTGCAAGCACATGCGGCCATGGGACTTTTCGCTTGCTTCCTCGCGATGATCGGCATTTACTACAACAACGCCTGGGACGCATTGTCACAGCCATTCATGTCGACGCGACTTCGAGCCGAGAATGGCAGTGCATACCCTATACATGATGTCTTCACTGGCGGTGTGCTCGATGAGGGCGCTTTGGCCGCTTACGGTATCCCAAGACTCTCCGGGACTTTTGCGTACGCCATGTTCATTGCAAACGCTGCCGTGAGTTCATGACCGTATTACAATACGTGACCTACGTTCTTGTGCACTGATCTGACTTCAGATTGGCGCCCTCGTTGCCCATTGTTTTCTTTTTCGGGGTGGGGATGTCGTGAGAGCGTACAAGAGTGCAAAGAGTGGCAGATACGACGATCGTCATCATGCGCATATGGTCAAGCACTACAAAGAAGCGCCATGGTGGTGGTACGTTGCCATTCTTGTCATTAGTTTTGTCATCGGGCTCGTCGTTGTCATCAAAGAGAACATTACACTCCCAGCATGGGCGTACATTGTAGCGCTGTTGCTCGGGACGTTCATGGCACCACTGGTCAGTAACGCCCTATTCACCAACTCCTAGTGAGTGTTTCTAACGCTTTTGCAGAGCACCATGCTCTTTGCCCGTTCGGCAATGGTATCGCCACGAACAATCTGTCGAAAATGCTGGCCGGCTTGATGCTCCCCGGACGGCCTATTGGAAACATGTACTTCTCCGCCTGGTCACACAATGTCATCGCAAACACGGTCAACTTGTGCAACGACTTGAAGATGGGCGAATATCGTAAGTGCTAATCGATTCGAATTTTCCAATGAGGCAGAGACTAACACACCGATGCAGTCAAGATCCCTCCCCGTGTCATGTTCCTGACTCAAGTCTATGGCACCGTCTTTGGCGGCTTCATCAATTATGTCGTCATGATATCCATTGTCAATGCCAATCGCGATTTACTCGTCAACTCCAACGGCAGCTCTTCCTGGAGCGGTGCTACCATTCAATCGTACAATACAAACGCAACCTCCTGGGCACTGGCTAAATACCTCTACAAAGCTGGTGGTAGGTACGAAATGGTACCCATAGGACTGGCCATTGGCGCGGGTCTCGTTGCCATCCATCGTGCCATTGTATATGTGAGTGAACCTGATTGATGGCCTTGCTAGCATCTCGCTTTGTCCCTGTCCACGCTAACATCGAGTGCGGTTAGTTCGTTCCCAAAATTCGCGGCTTTTCATTGTCGGAGATTAACTTACCTCAATTCATTCAATACGCCGGCTATATCCCTTATAATCAATCCCAAACTTGCGTCATCTTCAGCCAGATCATTACCGGCTTCTTTACCCAATTCTACCTTCGGAATTACCGCCCGCGAATTTTCAAAGACTATTCGTACCTGGTAACCGGCGCTTTCGACGGTGCCAGTCTCACAGTGCTCTTTGTCTTATCTTTTGCCGTTTTCGGCGCCGGTGGTCCTTCTGTTCCTTTTCCCTCATGGTGGGGAAATAACATTGACGGTAACCTTGATCTTTGTCCGGTGCCTGAATAGAAGGGGTACTTGGTTGAATTCAGCTATTTTCGGTGCGCTATCTACATATGTTAATCTACATACTTAGCGCAGATACTGTTGAGGGACGCGGCGGGACTCGAAGAACGTGGTTCATCTCATTAAGCTGTCTCTCCCCCTTCCGATGTTTGCGACTCATTCGTAGTTGCAAGATCACATTGCTGGTGTACCAGTCCCCTTAGGGGCCGTCATGGCAATCGTTGAGTGCATACAAAACGCCAGCCAGCTGAATCGATGGCGTCGTAAACACCGATACCATGTGACTACTAGTCAGCCCGCTACGGCGCATCTCGGTATGCAAGGAAGATTTTCAGCAGGCTTTTCCCCCTCAACATCCGACATCAAACGGTGAGCCCAGACGAAACAGCTACCTTCGGCCGCGCCAGCCCCGGCCCAAGCATCCACGCGAGCGATGTATTGCCCCATTGTCCAGTATTCTCGAGTAGCAGCACATGCTTAGCTAGCCTCTCTCTCTCCTCCGAGCTCGATGCACTTGCTTTCCTTGTATCTTCACTGCCGATTTTAGATCATCGTCCGCCAGGCCCAGATCCAGAGTGGGCCATGCATGTTATGGATCCTGCGTTGGGCATCTGGAGCTCGGTCCGAAATCTACCAGCGTGTTACCGCACGGTGGCTTTAGGGATCAAGGGACGCTACGGGCGACTGCGAGTGAGTTTGTGCCAAAACGCATTTTTGGTTACGCCTACGCCTATAGTGATATAGTAATATAGTCTAATGGTCCAATCATAACCTCGTATACTATACAAATAAACTATACAGTAGATACAGTGCTATTTCTACTGCCTTTATCGATAAGCTATCTTCTTTATCTCCCTTCGAGCACCTTCCAGCGCACCTTCTAGCGTACCTTCCAGCGTACCTTCCAGCGCACCTCCTAGCGTACCTCCCAGCGTACCTTATTCGACGAGGGATCCTATCGCCAGCGGCCTTTTGATCCGCCGACCAACTAGAATGCTATGCGGAACCAAATGGTACTCCAGAATCGCAACGCCAGCCAACAGCCACGGCTTGACGAACTTTGTATTTCGAAATATCAACGTAGGTCTTGGGAGACAACTCAGCACCCGTTCACAGTATGAGCATACGCGCATCGCTCAACTACGCAGAGCGATATGGACGCATGCTGCAGCAGCTCTGCGAGCTGCCGCGCTAGCCGCGTAGCAGCTGTGAGCTTGCGAGACTTGGCGGGCACCTACCGCGGCAATGGGGCCTTTAACTTTAGTGTCAAGGTGCGGCTCATGCAAAAACCCGAGCAGCCTTTCAGGCTGCGGTTTTATTTCAAAAGTAGCCGACCGCAATTAGGAAGTAAGGAACCACGGTCCACTAGCTCTATAGCCGCAATGTGCTAGGTTACCGAGAAAGCTTGACCTATCCTGTAGTCAATGACGTGTTGAAAAATTTATTTGCTCGGGGTCCTCGTCGCACATTCAACCGCTTTGAGGACGCGAGTGGCTATATCTCGCCAAGATATCTGGCTTCAAGTCTCCTTCGGCGTAAACCCCGACGTGGATGGCCTCCTCGGCAGTCCTCAGCTGGCATCCGCATATACGTAGGGATATGCTATCATTGAAGAGCTATGATTTGGCCTCTACTCTGAAGAGCACGAGTTCTCATGCAACGCGATTGACGCTAGACGCTGCACCACAGTCGCCGCCGAGAGACGCACTTCAGGGTCCCGGGCAACCATGTCGAGGAAAAGACGAACGTATTCCTTCTGATATTGGCCGGGGAGATACGGTGCCTCTTTTGCAAGGCGGCCACCAATCGACTTGTTAGTTTTATCATGTCCAAACCACCAGTCCGGTTCCGAGGTGTTCATCTCTCGTCCCGGTTCGTAGTACCCGTACTCGTAAAACCTGAAATTCTCCTTCCAATGTTGAGGTACAGGTCCGACATAGCTCACAATAGTACCGATGAGAATCTCAAATATCCGAAAGCCGACGGGGAAGAGGAATTCACCCGTAAATACTTGGTAGAGAACACAAGCAAGTTGCCAAACGTCGCTTTTCATTGATGGAAGATACCCGAAGCAGAGCTCCGGAGGGAAGAATTCAATTGGGCTTCCTAGCGACGGCGGTGGGCGATCTGCGAAGAAACATTGCCCGAAGTCGATAATTTGGATTTGTCTGAGGAGGGAAAAGTCCAGACCTGCCATTTCAGCAGCTTGAACGACCTGCTTCGGCGCATGCGACGAACATGGCCCATTTAGACGTCTAAGATTTTCAGCCTTAACGGGTCCTAGAATATCTTGTATGCGGGCTTCAGACATAGCCTGAATATCCGGAACTTCGAACATGACATTAGGTGCGGTAAGGTCTGTGACGAAGGTTGATCATTAGCTAGACCAATGCGGAGGCAGATTCAGGGACTTACCGCCGTGGCAGATACCGTGGTCATGGAGAAACGCTATAGCGCTGGCGATCTGGCGGCAGACCTGCTGCCGCGTAGAGTAAGACAGCGCCAAAACAGCTTTGTGGTTCTTGAGACTAGGCCCAAGGACGGGAAGTATGAGACACTGATGCTCGCCGTTTGGGCCTGATATCTTGAATGAGTCGCATAAGGATAGCACATTTGGATGTCCAGGGCTGGCGTTTTCTCTGAGATGTTGGAATATTTCCAACTCAAAACATGTCTCGCCAACATCGGCACATAGAATTTTCAACGCGAAATATGACGACGGATGCGCGCAAGTGCGAACCAACCAGACTGTCGAGAAACCGCCGTGGCCGAGCTTGTGGATGACTCGATAGGACTGCTCAGTTGCGTTGATCACATCGCCAATATCAACCGGGTGATATCCTCCAGGAACATATCTTTCGACATCCTCAACATACTCCATTCGCGGTTGGCGATACCGGAACGGTGGTAATGACTCGTCGGACATGGCGGTTGATGAACGATGATGAGATCGGGATTTGAAGCGCTATTGGGGGGGGGGGGGGGGGGGGGGGGGGG